>JARVZY010010184.1:0-25272 GCA_030686995.1 Artemisia argyi | reverse complement strand
ATTAGGTGGTAGGCTACAAATCCTAAAAAGCTCAAGCTCCAAATCCTAATACTAAATTCTACAAAAATCCCACAAGATTTGAGAAAATCTGAGATTAGTAAAGTTTGACTTTTGATATAAACTTGAATTTTGACTAATTTGAGATTTGAGAGCTTCTAATTGATTAAGCTGATTGTAATAAGCTAAACTAAAGCCAATCTAACCTAAAGCTTTTACTTATAAGCTAATGTGGGGAGGTTTAGGGGTCTACTGCCCAAACAGTAAACAGAAAAAACAACTTTGTGGTGATTTTGACTTTTGTTTGATTAAGGTACTAAATTTATGAATCCTAAGACCTAAATAAACCTAAAGTAATCTGACTGAGCATGAAACAACAACTAAAACACATATGAGGTCAGTGGATTATACTAATCCAAACACCCCTTTACTAGGCAGTTTTGGTGATTAAACCAACAATTGAGTACTAAGACCTATGAAATCAAATTATAGTAACTTATTATGACTAGGTGAACTTAATTAAACACTAAAATAGCAATAATAACAACAGAAATCTAATAATCACTAATATATAAAAATTGACTGTGAAAATAAATTTTCAAGCAACTAACCAATATTAAATAACAAGATACTTATCTTAAGCTAGATTATGGCTAAGTACTACTGAATTAACACAAAAGAACAGCAATTATCAGCTAACAACTATAAAATAATGAAATGACAAAAATTGAGTAAAGACTTACAATTTGATTTTCAAACTGAGAATGGAACCAAGGACAAGTAACCAACCTATAACCTCCCAAAAGGTTCTAAACCAGCAATTATCCAAATAACACCTTGCTCAATCCTTCTTCTTCAGTTTCCTTTGATTTTTCTATTTTATTTTTATTTAATTGATTATTTTTGGTATTTTCTATTTTTATAAACTAAACAGATAATTAAGGTATTCTAAAACTTGTACGAGGTTTGTCAGAGCTTATATAAGCTTATGAAAAGACTTAACTACAACTAACAACAACAATTGAGATATGGAGATTTTTGATCAAACTTGAAAATGCAATAACTGAGATAGTAAATGAAACTTGAGATTACTTGAACATTAACCTTTCATTAACTTTAGAAAAGTGATACAACATGAAATTTAAACTGAATTTAAAAGTATCAAGACATAAAATTAAAGATACACTACGAATTTGGTCTAAGACAAGTGACAAATGTAATCTTCTGCTTCTCCTTGTCTTTATAGTGACTTATGAGGTTGCCACTAGCTTTCCAAGACTTTCCCACCAATTTGTAGCCTTTGATTTGGACAATTCAATCCAAGCCGTTCAATTACCCTTTTTGGCGGGAAAAGCTGTTTTGACAGCTTGGTTGCGTGAGAGGGTTTTAGGGAGCATTAATTGGGGTTGGAGGGTTGTGGTGAGGTGGTAGGATAGTGGGTAGGCAAGTGGGGGGTGAGCTGGTAGTTTTACAGGTGGAAGATGGAAGGGATGAGGTGGAGAGGTGAAGGCGGTTTGGGGGGTTTTTGAAACGGGGGAGTATTATACTTTGGGAGTGGGCCAGTTGTGGAGTTGGGCCTGGGGTGGAGTTATAAGGTGGGCTGGAGTGGTGGTGTTGGGTTTGATATAACAAAAAGGGTCCGTTTGTATTATTTATGCACAAGGACCAATTTTGTAATTAGGTGAAAGTTTAGGGCCTGAATTGGAATTTTCCCAATGTTATCACAAGGACCAAACTTGACAAGGATGAATAGTACAAGGGTAGTATTTGATATTTTTCCATTTAAGATTTCCCAGGGACTATTTCTTTCAATACCACAAACTCCAGGGACCATTATTGAATTTTCTGAAACTTGAAGGGCTAACCTGTAAATATCCAATAGTAAACAAAAAGGACCAAATATGTCATTTAGGAATAGTATAAGGTTTATTTTTATTATTTTCTTATTTTTAAACCTTAGGGACTAATTTTGACATTTTTCCAAAGTTGAGGGACCATAGTTGTAATTTTGTAAATTTTAACTTCAAAGGACTTTTCCTTACAACTTATGAATCCCAAGGACCTTTTATGACATTTTTAACAAGTTTTGAATTACCAGGGACTAGATTTGCAAATTTGTCAAAGTTCAGGGACTGAAACTATAAATTATGTAAAATGTATTGTTTTTCATCAGTTTTCATCCCTATTGCACTTGTAACACCTAAAAACACAATTTCATGATATTTCATGTATTTTAAAGCATATCTGTATGTTTTCAGATGTTTTTGTAGCTTAAATGTGACAGAAATGATGAGTATTTAGACACTCATCACTTACAGAAAGGGAGAGGCCTCTGCAGCCTTCTTATCCGCGCCAGGAGCGGATGTCTCCTCCTCCGCGCACGACTTCGCATCCCCAATAAGGTAGCGTCGTCTCTTCTTGGTGTCACTGCTCCCAGCCTCCCCTTTGCGCTTAAGATTCTGCGCCACTTCCTCCTTCAGCACCTCCTCAGGCTTTAGGATCTCCACGCTGTCAAATGATTCAGCGCGCGCCTCCTCCTCCTGCGCCATCTCCACATCTGGCGCCACGCTCTGAACAGGCGTCACTTGGAGCGACGGCGTATTCTCCGGGCCAACATCCGGCAGCACTGTCAAATGACCCTCGGTCGCCTCTAGAAGTGGCTGCTCACCTTCCCTCAGAGGGCGCACTCCCACAGTCACCTGCTTTGGTTTCTCCAGCTTAACAACGGCGAACAAATCCATCTCTGCGCACATAAACAAATAACAGAGAAGAAAGGATTAGTTATTAAAGGTGCGCATATAAGAAGACTTACATATTTGAAGTAAAAGGGACGAACACCCACCCCGACCTTCCTCATTTATAAAGGTTGGCACCTCGTCAGCAGCGCCGAAGTAATTGCGACTCAACCCCATGTGCACCAAAAACTCCTCCGGATAAGGGTTAATGGGTATGCGGTTGGCATCAAGCGTCTGCGCATCGGTCAGCCTATAGGAACCGGGTGCGGGGCGCCCATCCCTTGGCAAAGTATCCTGAGTATAAAACTCAAAGGGCGATGGAAAAACCACGTCATCAACCCAGAAAAAATGCTCCCTCCAATGTCTAAGGGAGTCTACCTTCTCAGTGTAACACTGAAGCGCCCCCGGGCGCTTCGCGAAAGACACCCATCCATTTGAACACGTTGTGTGGTAGAAGACACGGAACAAGGCTATGGTCGGCTCTATCACAAGTAAACGGTAGTTTACTTCAAAATTCGACACCTTAGCCGCACCTATACAGTGCAGCTGTGAGATGTGGAGGCGATAGTGGTTGAGCAAATCGCTCAGAAAGATAGATATCGGTACGCGGTAATTCGCGTACTCGAAGAATTTCGTGTATAATCCTATTTTCCCTTCGGGGAAATCGGCTATACACGCGTCAACATCTGGAGCCTCTGGACGCACATCCAGAGGAATGAAGTAGTCAGATGTAAACTGGGTAACATTATTCTCTGTCATCGCAGAGCGAAAGTCCTCTAACTGGGCAACCATTTTCATTAATTCACTGAGACATGCACACAAAAATTACCTAATGAAATGATTACTTTCTTTGCAAAAATATGCTTTTAAAAGAAGTGAGCAAGAGTGAGTGTGTGTTTTTACTGTGTGTTTTTGTAACAATGGGGGCGGTGACTATTATATAGGGAGTAAAAAACCCTAGATGATGTCCACGTGGATCCCACTAACAAAAACGTGTGGCTAGAACCGAAACGGTACATGCACTTTTTCCCGATTTACGAGGGACACGTGGACACAACCCCCGATTTTCGAGGTATTTCTTTGAAATATCTATGACTAGGTGCATTGCACTCCAAAATGGGCGGCAATATTTCAATGTTCTCCCGCCACGCTTACCGCTGTTAAGATTAGTCTAGCATCCGCGGCTACGAGCCGCGCACACTAGACTGGGGGGACATGATGACGTATAGTCTATATATGGGCCACGAGCCCAAATGATAAACATTGCTAAGGCCCAAAACCACCATGCGTGGGCTATTGTAACTTGGGCCGCATCAATAATGGGAACAGGCTCACGTAAGCCCAAACCCATATAAACTATACACGGTATAGATAAGGATGATCTATCTATGGAATAGATATCCTTACCCGGATAAGCACCATGGGTGCGAAACGTAAGTAGCACGAACCCTACAAGGATTCTGCGCCTATATAAGGAATGACATAACTCTCATTCAAGGTACGATTCACAAACCCTAAAACTCTTTACGAGAACCCTAAATCGATTACTTACTCTCACGCCGGAGTCTAATCGTGGGAGACAATCCCACGATAAGCCTAACGGTGTTGTTTATTTTCTTAGTGCGCAGGTTACAAGTACTAAGAAGCGAATTGGTACGAGAGCAAGAACCCATAATCAGGAACGCCCAACTTTTGTATCAACAGTCTACTTGCAGACCAAATGAAATAGTTTGGTTTTTGTGAGCGTTTTCTGTTTTTATTTAATTTTGTGGAATATGTTTTTTGTTGTGAGTGTGGTCTTCTTACTACGAGTGTTGGTCTTAGTTTGGTTTAAAAAATATAAAGCTGATGTGACACTGATATGGTTTGGTCTTGATGTGGTCTTATTACATTCAGCCTTAGGCTAATACTAATGCTAACCACAATTTATATGGTCACCTTTGCCACGTCAACGCCAACTCATATTTTTCTCTCGAAGACTACACCCTAACCATTGTTAATGGTGGCCGCAATGACGACTGTAACTATTTTTTATTTTTAAATTAAAATTTCATTCATAATTAAATAAATCCTACAATAATAATTCAACAAAAAAAAAATATATATATATTACAATAAAAATTAAAGCACTTGATTTCTTCCGATTGTACAGAATCATCGTCACGATATAATTATAAGCAAAAATACTAAAAAATATAAACTTTAAGGACTAAGAGTGTAATTGTAGTTGACGTGTGTAAAAGGGTGTTATAACCCGTGGTGTATCAACCCATTACATGCCGTCTTAAAGAATGATATGGTCACAAAGCCCTTGTTCCAAAATAAAAAAAGTTCAACGTAAACAAAATATGGTTTGTAAAATTTTATTCCCGCTATTGGATTTATTGTTATCTGGGTGCACAAGTTTGCTACGTACTTTGTTGTTAATCTATCACAACATTTGTGTGACATGAATTCGGGAGACATATCAATAACACGTTATACTATTTATGTGCAAGCTAAAGTAGCTAACCTCCTATAGATTAGAGTGTTTGCTCAAAATAGCAAAACGATATGACATCATGCATTATTTATGAATACTACTTCAATGTAAAACAGTTGTATCAGTGAGACAAGTACGTTTCCAAGACCAAAAGTAGGGTAGATTTCATCTTATTGTTTCAAAAAATTATTCAGGTTAATATATCTATTTACCGGGGCTCATTTCAAAAAAATAGGGTAGATTTCATCTTATTGTTAAAAAAAAAATAAAAAATAAAAAAACTTTAAACGGGTTCATTTCATAAACCGTGGTGGGCTATCTCAGGCCTCGGGTATTACCAATTGTGATGAGCCCAACTGTTTCTAATTTGCAAAGTAAACAAAAGAAGTTACTTTAATTTCATAAATTAGCACTACTAAAGTACTAATTAACATATCTTAGCTAATTGAAATCATAAATTATGCTACGGTTCCAATAAACTTATCTTAGTCGTTTTATGAAGAAAGAGTTTAATATTCTTTCATTAAAAAGGGTGAATATATTTGTCAGGCTCTGTATGTACCTCTCTGGCCCTCCTATATTGGGTAAGTTGGTTATTTAAAGTTATGCAATTCCAAACAAATTTTGCCACCCTTGTGAACCTACAAGAGCTAAACGCCAAGCCTGATTACTGTTGGTGCATCGTGCATATTAGACACAGTGAAAAGAATTGCTCATATCAAGGCCCAATAAGGACAAATATTTTGCTTTAGGTCTAGCTAATATTGGATGACCAAATTAAAGGACTTTTGACTTTCTGAGAGTAGTTTAACTTATTATACACGCGAAAACGACATTTACTTTCTCCTTGGGACGTTTGCTATATTGTCGATGAAGACATTCCACGATCTATCTGTATATACATTAAAAAAGAAGAGTAAAAATACATGAATTCTTGTTCCCCAAAAAGAACAGTTTTACATGTTAAGTTGTGTCATTTCACTAACTCGAACATACCTGGAGGAATTAAGTAGTACATTTTAAGCAATGAAAATACGTGTACACTTGTGAGTACATGTGAAATAATTGATTGCTTAACACAATGTTTTCAATAAGTAACTTTTTTAATGAACATTTTACACACACCTATATAACACAGATCTCACAAATATCTCTCATTCACTAACTCGACTCTCATTCACTATCTCTCATTCTTAAAGGTAATATCGGTTTCTAGACAAACAAGTGGGTGGCCAAATTGTTTCACACAGTGTGCATGACTTCTATGTGGATCATTTGGAACCGGAGAAACAAGCTTCTTCACTCGGCGTCTGAGACTGAAGGGATATCGATTCGTCACCAAGATATTTTTTCTTCGGTTCAAAGGATGTCTCTCCAATGGGCTTCCCACCGGGCTTCTAAGAACCGATTCCCGTAGGATATATGAATCCAAAATCCGGGTGACTTGCTTGTTGTTTAATCTTTTGTATGGAATTTTGGTGTTTTTAAGTGTTCCGCCTTAGAGCACTCCCTCTTTTTCTGTTTTTTCCCCTTCTCGCCTTATTGGCTTTTTAATATATACTAGTAGGGTCCCCGCGCGATACGCGGGCACCCTATAATTTAATTTTTTCGGCTAATAATTTATTTTATTTGTAAATTTTTTGGCAATAGCTTTGCTGATTAGTTTTTTATAGCAAAAGTTTAATGAAATTTTGCTTAGTTTGTATTATTTTATTTATTTATTTTGTTTAGTAATTTGTTTGGTTTGTACAATATGTGAATATATTTTAGTTTATTATGTTCTTTTTGACAATAAATTTATGGATATCAAAAATTTCGTTTAGCTCGTGTCCGTTCGGGTTCGAGCCTGTTTGACCCGTTCCCGTTCGGGCTCGAGCCCATTTGGCCCATTGCCAGTTCAGACTTGAATATTTGTATAATATGCTTTATTATTTGTATTAGTGACATTTAATGCAGGAATTGTATTTAAGTTGGTTGTACAATATGCTTGATAATTTGTATTTCTTATGTAAGGGGTATTTTAATAAGTGCATTAATTGTATTTATTGACAAGTTAATAAATTGTATTTAATGTACATAATGATTTATTTATTGTATTTAATGTTATTATTAATTGTATGTTAAAATTAAATATGAGGGAAATTTCTGTAAGTAGCATTTGTTTGTATTACTTAATTTTAAGTATTTCTATTAACAGTAGTCCTTCATGATTTATAATATAGTATGATTTGCTTTAAAAAAAAATATATGCATTTAAATATATAGGAAGGTAGGATTATTTAACGAAGTACTACATGAATACGAGTTTACAACATACAACTTATCTATTTTTCGACAATTTATGCACGCATTTACCGTATGCATCTAAGCATTTATTATTAACAATATATATTAAAAACCAACATCGGCGACGTCGTTTTATGAAGCGGGTTTCCCGCCAAAAACCCCGGGCTAACTAAGCCTGTTTTCGTAGCCTTTATATGTGGCCCTCTATGACCCAAATTTTTATATACAAAAAAGAAAAATAAATAAATAGCAGACAGTATTTAGAATCTTCGGGAGTGATCTTTCTCACACACACAAACACACACAAATCATTCCCAAAAACAAGAATCGCGATTGTTACTCCCTGATTTTTGTGGGGGTTTTTTTGCCTTCGACATTCGGTAACAACTGATCACATGGGTTTCAATTTTGGTGTTTTGTTGGTGCCTGAAGATATCTGGGAGAATGATTACCTCCAAGATAAGATAAACGGATTTGAGAGCCGATTATACCTGGTAAGATTTTTATGGTTTTACGTTTGATTGTATTTAATTTTACTGGAATTGAGATATAGGGAATTCAGATTTAGGGTCTTGGCCGATTCAGTTATTATTTATTTATTTATTTATTTTTAATTATTGGTCCGCAAAAATTCTAACTACGAATTTGTTGTTTTCAGTTTAATTGTGTTTACTTTTCCAGGTTTTGAGGTTTTGGATGCTCGGTATTCAGGAAGAACAGTGGGAAAACGATGGTGAAAAACAAGGTCAGAGTCAAGGGAAATCTTCGACCACATGTAAGTCATTCTGCTTAAACAACCTTTGTTTGTGAATCTGAAAAATTACTTGCAATCAATAAGTTTTGGTTGCAGCAGGTTTAGTTAATTTTGGACTATGATAACTTAATTTTTTTTTAATATTTGTAGGTGAGGTATTCCAAGGAGCCTTAGAAGCCGACTAAGTGTAAGTAACTCTTATTTGTTTTTTTAGCCAATTTGATGAACTTATTAGCTTCTTAAAAAATTTATGAGCTTCATAAGATTATTTTTAGCAGCCTATGCATAGTTGTTATAAGTTTAGTCAATGTTTAACAAACAATTACTACGCTTTCAATAAAAACTTGTAAGCCTGTTTACTTTTTTAACAGGTTATTGATTAACTTTGGTCGAAAAATGAAAACGCTTCAACGGTAAGAAAACTAAAGCCCCCCCCCCCCCCCCCCCCCTTTTTTTTTAAATTAATTGAATAGCATACCACTTAAGTTGTAGGTTGGAGGTTCGAAGCAGTAGAAAGGGTTAACGTTGAGCCGACATTGAAAATGAAGGTAAACTATAAATATATGTGTTTGGAAAGACTTTCATAGCGGCGTGTTTTCATTTGTTACTGCTTTATACACACTTATATTTATGTAGTTTAGCTTTTTTTCTAATAGCGTCGTCTTCTTTCATTGTAGTTTCAGCTGCAACAAGCATCCTTGAAACAAGACCAAGAGCAGTTTCAAAAATCCCGCCGCTATAATAGTAAGCACTTTATTTCATTGCACTTTCGTTGGTGCAATGGCATTTGCCGCCATGGCTTTTGGTAAGGTATACGATGGTTTAGTTACCATTTGCATTTTAATTACAGTCACGAATACTGGAAATTCTATTCACGCCTCTTGCAACAATACGCAAGCGCAGGAAGGTTTCACTTCAAATATGATGCGTTCAGCCATTGGCAACTATCGTCACTTTTAGTACACTCATATGTCTAATTACATGGTGGCTCTAACTCGCGAATTACAACCAGTCACCAGCATGCATATGCTTTGCGCAAAAGGAGGTTCAACCAAATATCTTCGGGTATGTTACAATACTAATGTACACGCATTCTAAACTTTGTAGAGGCCCTTTATTGGCGTCCTCTTACTTATTGTCTGTTCTAACCATTGTAGGTGCACCTGAACCACAATGCCGATCTTCAACAAAAGATGACGCACCACCAGCCATACCATCAGCAAGGCACCGATGTTAGTGCACGACTATCCCTCTTTCTGACTTCCGTAAAGGGACTCAAGCTTTCATGACTTTAGTTTGCAACATGATCATCGCAATCGGGAATATGCAGCAAATTCTTGGTTTGTTTTTAAGGAGTCTCAACTACAACTTTACACCTTTTTCCTTTTCAATTGTTTTCAAGTCAGCATTAGTAAAACTCTCTGTATAAAAGTTGTAGATTGTCTACAGCGCAAATTGTAACTGTTAACTATTTGTCATTTCAGTTTAGACACCTCTTATCAAACCTCTCATGTTATTGTGCTGCTTACATCTCAGGGAGCTCTGGGGATTGGTAATCTTTTAAGAGGACTTGGTGCTGCAAACTCACAGGGTTCTGGATATGGGAATCAGAGATGTTCAGGGCATCAGCAAGGCGCGTATCCGCAGATAGGTCAACACAGAAGCCCGCATAGTAAGATTTATTTGTAGAACGATGGTATTAACAACTATATTATTGATTCAGTGTCAAATTGTGATTCGTAAACATGTTATGTAGTAAAAATAAGGTTTAATAGAAAGCAGGATGCGTGTGGCTATTTGTCAAAGTGTCGGTTCCAGAAAATCGAGTTTTTTTTCTTGCATTCTGGACATTAAAAACCAAATACAGTGAAAAAAAACCTCGCAAGGCCGCAGCCATACTTGTTACCTATAAAACTTGAGTACCTGAGTTACTAAATTTTTACAATGTCGACTGAAAATATGATAAGTTCATTTTAAAACTCAAACGTTTTTAGATAACTTTAATATATTAATAACTTGTTGGTACATATATGGCTAACTAAGTAGTACAATATATTTTGGATTGATAATTATTATAGCATGTCATTCTTTTTCTTTGTTTGTAAAGTTCACTTGCCATTGTTACTGGTACACATACATCATTATATACGAGCTAAGATAGGAAATATTGAACGTGCAACGGTACATAGGTACCATATAAATTTCATGGATATGACATAATTTATTTCGAAGGTCCCATTTCTTAGAGAGGGAGTGAACGTGCAACGGTACATAGGTACCATATAATTTCATGGAAATGACATAATTTATTTCGAAGGTCCCATTTCTTAGAGAGGGAGGTACGGTGTCAAAGGTGGCGCCAAACCTACCAGCCGAAAAACGAGAAAGACACACCAGTACCACCCTTGGGCCATTCCTTCTTGCGCCAATACAACCAGCCCACGCCGTTTTTATTTTTATTATTTATTTATTTTTTTTCTGAATTTGAAATGTTAGGCAATGGCTATGTTTGATTTTTTTTGAACATTCGTAAACTGCTACATGGCCAAAAATAACACATTTTTCAAGTTTGTAACCATATGTTTATTTTATGTAAATGGAAAAAAAAAAAAAAAAAAAAAAAATTGGAGAATGGCACCACATTTTCTAGTGCCGTTTAGTGTTTTTTTGATGTGGCAGTAATTTTGGAGAACGGCACCAGAAGTTTGGCACCACGGTACGCTCTGCTCTTAGACATGTGACGGTAGGGCTACAGGAAGGAGCGAAATTAGGTTAGTTTCCCTGAATCACATGAATTTATCATGCCAAATATAGTAAGAGCTTTTGGTATTCAGCGTTTTCATTGGTGTTTTCTAGAAAACGCAATCAGATGGTGACACCACGGTACCGAGACTTGCGTTTTCGTGTCCAGAGCCTTCACAACCAGTCCACATGGTCATGTTTTTCACTTTTTGTGTGTGTTGTATTTGTATTTTAGTATGTTATGTGTCAGCCATAGCCCATAGTGCACGATTGCACCAGATTTTGGTTTTATAGGAGGGAGGGTTGTTTTTAATGTTGTGGTGAATTCTGATGTTATAAGAAAATGTGATATTGTGCACTTTTCTTATAACACCAATGGGAGACGACACCATAGATACCCACTGCTCTAAAAGTCTTGTATTACAATTGATGTTTTGTTTTAATGAAATGAGTGCTGATGAAGACAAATCGACTTTTATTAGGTATTGAAGACATATATAAAACTGATATTTTATTCATCCTGGCGAAATGATTGTGCAAGAAATAACTCTTTAAGTTTTATGTAGCGTGGGATTTTTTTTAAACTTTCTTGAAAGCTAGTAAATCTATACTACTACTTATAATGGAGGAAGGACTCTCTCTCCAAAAAATTCAGATGTAAATAAAATGATTCATGGTTTACAACACTTTAAAGCAAGCAATTTTCATAATTACAACAACCAAAGCATTGTGTACAACAAAAACTAGCATGAATCGAAATTCAGACCACTTTCCTTAGAATTCTACATTAATAGCATTAAAAACACACCTTCACCAAATATTACAATTATTTAAACACAATGTACAACCCTCATTCTATATTAATAGCATTAAAAACACCCCTACACCCAATATTACAATAATTTAAACACAATATACAACCCTCATTCTACATTAATAGCATTAAAAACACCCCTACACCAAATATTACAATCATTTAAACATAATGTACAACCCTCTATCTTAACCTAGACATGAACTTGTGACCAAAACTCGACTCGATACACAAAGCTGTGACCAAGCAAATTTAGGTGTCAGAATGACATCCTGTGACATTTTTATTAATTCTATTGAAAATTTTTGTTTTAGGATACCCGTCGCTGCAACGGACGGGTACCTCACTAGTTTTATTAAAACTCAAACCTTGGAAAGGAGGAAGAGCACCACCAAATACAAAGCCCTCTAAGACAGAGACAAAACTAAACTAAAACCTTGATTGTTGGATATTGATATTTTGAGTTTTATTAGTAAAGTAAGTAGTAAGTGAGTTCGATATTGATATTTTGATTGTTGGGCTAATATGAGCCCAATGCTTTACTGAAAGCAAACTCAATAAAGCCTTGAGCCTTTACTCAAAACCTGTATATCTGTTGAATAAAACTAGGCAACTTAAGCTTTCTGTTTTGTTTAAAATCAATGAAAATAACAAAAGTAAAAATGATCACAATACAAAATTACAAATAGTAATTGTTGTTTGGTGTTTCACCAAATATAAAATCTTAGGGTTCTTCATAAAAAGGAAAAAAAAAAAAAAAAAAAATTGTTACTTCGCTAAATAGAGTTTTTTTTTTTTTTTTTTTTTTTTTTTTTTTGAACAGAGATAGTATTTCACTCCTCACAAATGGAGGTAATTTGAACACAACAAGTTACATCGAATATAAAAGGCAAAATCGAAACCGACTTGCCAAACAAAATACATAAGGTAACAAGTTAAGCCAAAACAAGACATACATCATAATAGTTGTGATAGACTACAGCAACACCATACGAGGGTGGGGGGAATCACCAAAGTAAGCTTTTGGTAGACACAACCATATGAAGATGTAGCTTGACAAAAGTACACAAAGCACATAAAACCTACATAGAAGATAAAATTGAGCATCCTTAAAGGAGCCAGACTTAAACCAAACAGATCTAAAGTCGAAACCCAAGGCAGCAGCAAGCCATCGATGACGGACCACAACAGATCTGAGCAGAAGAGACCGGATGGTAACGGATCTGAGCAGAAGATAGCGGTGGCGGAGCCAGAATATTTCATTAGGGGGGCAAAAAATTTTGTTATTATGGTGGGCTAAAAAAGAGAGAACAAGCCAACCGGTAAATGGGTTGGGTCTGGTCGGGTCTAGTACAATTATTTTTAAATAATAATGCGGAATATCTCAGTAGTATCGTGTAGAGTTCAACACCATACTAACCTGCATATTTTTCGTAACAAAGAAAATGTTTTACGATGTATGATATTCGTTGATAAATTGAAAAAACAAACAAACTCTTTAGTATCACTTACATTTTAAAAACATTAATATCATACACAAAGTACTTTAACGGTCCAACTCTTTTAGAAAATAAAAATAAAAAATGAAACACTTTGACTATAAACTTTACAGCAAAAATAATCCAATCAATAGGATTTAAATAATAGATGCTGCTAACTTAATACCAATATTCTAACTAAAATACTACGTAGTACTTCAATATTTAGAAAGAAAATAAGTACTCTACTATATATCAAAGTAAAGGAAATCGTTGAGAGGCTAACTCTAAAAAATTAAGATACCCATATGCTATGAGCCTATGACACACACATTTCCTTTAACTACCCCACGTGACTTACATTTCCCAAACAAAAAGTTAAAATAGTATTTCACCTTTCTATTGCATCTTTTTTGAACACTCTCTTTCATCTCACCAGCCTATTTTTTCTCCATAACTCCATTAATGGTTTTCTTTCATGTTTCATCCTCCTCACTCATAAAAGGAAGATAATTTTGGGGGGCATATAACAAAAAAACGGATGAAAATAAGAATTTTTACACTGCAAAATTTTGGGGTGGGGGGCACGTGCCCACCATGACCACCCCTTGGCTCCGCCTCTGGGTGGCGGCAGCGACAACAGCGGCATCGGCGAAGATGGTTTAGGCTTACTTAAGTCAACTTTTATTGGATAAAGGAGGTTCAGGATAAAAATGATTGACATGCCTTATTGTTATAACTAAATTAATGACTAAATGACCACGATGGTTAAGTCAGTGTTTAAGAGAAAAATGCACATTCTACTTCTCGTAAATTGTGGAGATCAATCACAAATTTAGTCATGCAAGTTACTCGTAGTTATTAGTTATATGTATCCTTTTCCATATTAAACCACCTGAACATGTAAATTTTTTACCAAATGAGCCAGTCATCGTCCCAAGAGACCATATCCTGTAATCATCGCTAAAAATGAAATATCACTTATGAACAATATGGTTAAGCTTGGAAATGAACTCACCAAAGATCATTCTTCTAATAAAGGCAAAGACAAAATGATTGATATTTCTGAATACTCAAGAATTAACACCAAGAGAAATATTCATAATTCGGAACAAATCAAGCAAGAAATGACAATTGCCCAGAAGATGAATTCTGAATGCGAGCTTGACAACGAGTTACTCAACTTCATAGAGGATACGGATGATGAAGCAGAAAAGTTAGGACCAAGCATGGCATTCATGACACACGTTAAAGATGTGGAAGGTATGAAAATTACAATGGAAGATGATTTTGAAGCTCAAGATGAGGATGCAACTCCAATCTATGAGACAAATGCTAAAGAAGATGACACACTTGTCAACAAGGTACACACATCCGATGCTTGTGATAATGATGATCTTGATGAATTCATATAATGTCACATTCGTACTATTAGTAGGACAACTGAAGTTAACATAAGTAGTATAAAACCTACAAGTGCTTAAAACGACCTAAAAAATCCAAATAACATTTGAACATTGAGTACGAATATGACTTAAAGCTTAAACTACGTTACGAATTAAAAGCTACAAAATAAAATGTCCTAATCCTAAGTATATGGAAATTGACACCACCAATATTTATAAGTACACATTACACGATTCATAGGTCTTTTGGGTACCGATTTTAATTAAATACTTGTACAAGGCATCACACGTCTATCAAATATCCTTATGAAGTCCAATTTTTATTTTAGCCTTGTACACTACATTCACAAATATAGATATGATAATGTTCGAAGTTTGGAAAGGAATAAGTCTCCCAAGTAATCCCCCAAAATATCGGCATTCCCAAAATTATATCCCCATTTGGTTATTCATATCCTAAACTTATACCGTATTTCCTTCACTCACAAAACCCTAGAAACGACAACTACAAACGGCATCCTCCTTTGTTCATCAAGAAATCCATGAATCAGTGTCTCTAATCCTGTCAAGATCCAAGGAAGGTTCGAAGGTGTGCTTGCTGTGATGTCATTCGAAAGTGCTAGGGTTTTGCAGTTGGGTATTCACGACTTAGGGTGTGATCTGGTTCCCTTCTTGTTCGAATCTCAGCCAAGGTATCACAATCACCTATTGCTTTCTTTTAATCAATTCGACATATATACAAAATTATAATCTGATTTAAACATCTATACCGAATCCTATAATTTGCTTAAGTTACTTCTATTTTTGTTCAGCCATAAAACATGTAAAAACGCCACATGAAATCAATCTGAAACATGCTAAAACTTTGTGTATTCGATATTTTATTTATTGGTTTGATCGACCCAGGTTTGCTGTGATTCGAACCATTATATTATAACCTCTAATCAAGCCTTAAAATCTGAGATAAATGATCATAAATGAGGTGTGTAAAATCTAAAAACCCTAGGCGTATGCATGACAACTTAACGAGGGGTTAGGGTGCGTTTTCTATCATTTTATGTGAAATGTTATGTGCTCGATAAATCGTTTTTGTGTGTGTCGTGTGGGTCATCTTCTAGGGCTGAAAATTCCTGCATGTATATCGTGTTTTAAACAAGATGGAAGTGTGTGAATATATGTGTTATAATCGGACTTAAAATGGGAATTAGACATAGAGCTTGGTTTGATCCCGGTAATGGCTTACTTGTCTCGTTATGTCGATATCTTGTGTGTACGAGTGTGTTTGTTATTTGGGTGATCGTATGATGTTTTAAAAAGTGTTAAGATCTGAATGAAACAGTTTAGAGGTCATGGTATTGGTTGGTTAAACATTTGGTTAAACCTAAGTCGTTTTCTGTCTCGCTTTCTATGCTGCCCATGATTTTGGCTATTTTTCAAAGAGTGTAATTTAATGATAATGTTTTAACATAATTCTTGAGTCTAAATTTAAGTTCACGATGCGTGCGATCTGAGTATCCAATTTCATGGTCATTGGAGGTCGGGAAGATGGTCTTTTGATTTTTGGGAGATTAAGTGTCAAAACTGTGTTTTGGATGTCTGGAAATCAGTTGATATTTTTGATATTTAGTTTTCAAACCCTACGGAATTAAGAGTTTTCAGGGGTGGTCTATGTGCGACTTCCTGGAAATTTTTGTAGATTTTTATAAAAGGTTCAAATGGGTTAATGAAAGGAAACCTTTCTGTATGTATGTGCAGTTAATTTTCTGGGTAGGTCTGGAAATATGATTTTTGTTTGGATTCTTGTACTTCGAAATAAAATCTAGAAAATTTACAGTAACTACCTAATATCTATAAGTATCTATGATAATTATTTAAGCATCTCAGTAAGTATATAAGTATGGTTTTAAATTCATAGACAAAGGGGCTTGAACATGATAAAATCTGAAATATGTTATAAGTAACGGTTTTGGTGTAACCAAATCCCAGTAAATATGTTTTAAACCTAATTTCATTTGAAACATTAATCCGGATACTATTGAAAATTTGTTAACCTAATTTCACATGTGAAACCCTAATCACATTAATGACTGGTAATGAGTAATTAAGAATCTGTTATGACATTAAATGAACTAATAAGTATAATATGAACCCTAATTCATGTAGAGTCGTTGAAGAAGGCGTGACGTTGTTTCCTTGTGATTACTTTTCCGTTTGCTTTGATTTCTCTCTAAAGGTATAGATATTCCGTCCTTTTTTAGTAAGGGCATCCATTGGTATGGTTATCAGTTATTGCTATGGATAATCCGTTCTGTTATCTGATTGATATCCGTTTTGATATTTGATTTGCTATCTCATTCTGATATTCGTTGGTTATCCGTTTGATATGCTTCAGTTCAATATTTTATATGATTCAGTATTTGATATGATTGATTGATATGATTATGATTGCTCTTGTATTGCCCATCTTCTGTATCTGTATTCCTAGCCATGGAGGTACCATGGCCATATCATTGAGGCACCGGTGGCATGACACTATCTGGGACGGTGTGATTAGTCCCCGGCGTTCTCATTTTTGTATATGCTATATAGCACTTTGGCCATTATATTGTTTTGCAAGGAGCGTATGGATGCATCCTAGGGAATCTGTATCTGTATCTGGTGATTGGTTGGTGTGTGTTCCTACAACCCATCACATTCTGGTGCATTGTGAGCTAGCTACTCCACGTACAACTTTGGAATTGACGGTATATGATTTGTGATATGACTGCTATATAATTATTTAGCCTATTCATGTATCATGCTTAGGCAGTTGGGCAATGCACTCCGATCCTATATTGATTGATATTTGTTATGCACTCTGATTCTATATCTGATTCATATTTGTTTCGTATTCTGTTTCATCTGACATTTTCTCAGCAGGCTTTTTCTCTTCCTCTAATTTGGCATCATTTGATTATATTATTTTTAGTTAATATTTATATCTGTTCACTGGGCTTTTTAAGCTCAGCCACATTTCTTTTCCTATGGCAGGTTTTAGGTTGAAAGCTGGGGATTGAGTGAAGTGTGCATAGGAACTCTTAGTGGACCACCCGGTCGATAGATCCCATTTGCATTTGGATTAGACTTTAGAGTTATCTACCATTTAGATTTGATTCCGATTTGTATTCTAGTGGGATAGTCAGTATGATTTAGACTTATTATGTCCCTAGTTTCATTTTTGAACTTTTGTAACATTAGTATAATATAAGTCTTCCGCTTGTGTTTGTTCTGTTGACACCAAATGTGACATTTTGACCCTTGTCGAGTTGGGGGTGTTATAGTGATACTCCTCAGTCATCTACTAATAATATAGACTGCAATCATCCATCAACAAGTCAAGATCAAGTTGATATGCTTCAAAACTATGCCACTATTCAATCTCAAATTCAAAATTATGCTAACTTGATAAAACGGGAACAAGATAAAAGTGCTTCTTTAGAAAAGAAAATCAATGACATGTTATATGAAGAGCAGTATGAACGACCACTAGTGCTTAAACTTCAAATTCATGAGTTACAAAATGAAAATTTTCTTTTTAAAAGAAATATTTTAACTTTGGATAACATTAAAAAGAATTTTGAAAATAAAGTTTCAAAACTTAAATAAGACAAAGCTAAGTGTATTCAATGATTAACAAGAGCTGAAACAAAACTTCGCACTACCGATCAGACTTCTCTGACTATGTACATGTTAATGCCCAAACCAGATTCATTTATAGATCTAAAATAGGGTCTTGGTTATAATAAACCATACTATCTTGACATGGTTAAACGTCAAACACAGAGTTTGTATAATGCTTATTACATGAGACGTGATACCTTCAAATATTACATGTTGTTCCTAATGACATCTCTCAAGAGGAAATCCAAAAACGTCTAAAAGTTAGCTAAAAGAAAATCAATTTCTCCTACTTTAGTGCCGATTATAGTTTGATAAATAAAGAAAATGCTCTGTCAAGAAAACCAAAAAATGTGCAAAACCATGTGGATCAGATTTCTGACAACCTATATGATTCAAACAAATATGAGAGCTTAGCGAGAAAAACTTTTGCAATTTCAAAAATCAAATAAATGGTACTTTAGCTGTTATTCATGGAAAGAAAGAGTTTCAATTGGCTGCACTTTTGAAATCTAGTTCTTATGAAATAGACATCTTAAGGGAAGTCAAGAAACTGGTAAAAACATTTAACGAGCCTCCCACGAATAAAGTTAATGATCAATTTAAAGCCTTTGAAGTGGCATTGATTCTTGGAATGCAAACTGATTTAACTTATGTCACATCTCTTGAAGATGAATATGACCTTCTCAGCTTAAACTCTGTATTCAAAAAGAATATTTTCTAAATCAAATTGAATCTATCAAACCACAATTTGCTATAAATTTGGAGAAAATTACAGAATTGGAAAATACACAAACGTCTTTAGAAATGGAAAACCTTTTACTCAAAGAGAGTCTAAATGAATGTTTGCAAAAGAACACTGAGTTGAACGAGGAATTGTCTTGTCGTACTACTAGATTTGAGAACTCTTGTGCTAAACTTGAAAAACAATCTTTAATTTTTGAAGCAAACTGGCTGCGAAAATTTAAAGAAAACAAACACGACAAGCTTTCCTACGAAGCTTCTTTGAAATTAACCTTAAAAGAGAATGAGGAACTAAAATCTAAAGTGCTTGATTTGATGAAAACCAAGAATCATGAGTTTGTTGACTCACACTAGTTGGCAAATCAAAAATTTTCATATTTTTAAACCAACCAACTTTATTGGCAAATAAAAAAAAAAAAAAAAATCATATTGTTGAGCCAAAACAAAAAGTGGTTTTATCTAATCCTAAAGTAATTGCTCCCGGTATGTATTAGATTAGATCTACTTCTGTTAGAGAACCATATGGCTCAAATGATATGATCATAACAAGGAATTAGAAATAGCTAGGAAGCAAGCATTACTTAGTATGGATATGCCTCTAGATGCACCAATGTGTTGTTTGACTCCACCCAATATAGAAAAGAAACCCAAAGAGTCAAAGAAACAAAAGAACAAGAATCATGAGAAACAAAAATTAGCTCAACATGATCAAACTACACAATCTCCTAACGTAGATTTGCTTTTTGATCCAGGTTTAGAAACTACTTGTAGCAAGGAGAGACCACCTAAGAACTGTGCGTTGAAGACTAGTGCCTCTCGGCCTTCTACTACAGTAGTAGCAAAACCTAGATATTTTAAAGCTTTAAATAATGTATGAAAACGTTATTTATATTTTTCGATATCTCTATATTTTGACGATCACAAAATGTAAACTCGTCAATCGTAAGATTACTACGTAAACAAGTATTAAGCTAGTTTATATCACTATATCTAACTTAATCACTTAAGGTATGGATAAACATGTGCTTAATACATCTAATGATCAAAGGGATATTTAATTAACTAATACAAAGTTTATTTAAATATATAAACATATTATATATTTTTTGAAAAACACTTTTGGTAATAAAGAAAAATGTTTTAATCATACTAAATATATGATTTCAAATATTTAACCAAAATCAGTTAGTTTTTCACCAAATAAACTTTCCCCCACTAAAAGACAAGTGTTCTGGCCGTTACAGCTGGGCGGCCCCCTTAATTATAAGGGGCGGTCCCCTTAATTTTAAGGGGGCCGGCCTTGATTTAACGGGGCCGGCCACGCTCCTCTGTCAGAAACTGTCAGAATTCTTCTCTTATAAATACCACCTTAATTCTGGAATTTTGCCCCACCTTTTGCACGAAATTTCCAGATCTATAACTCTCTAAAACATCCTCTAAAACCCTTTGATCATTTGTATATTAATCCTTGTTTCAAGTGATTCAATCCCTCATCATCCATTCTCATCCAAAGTGCAAAAGAAGAACACTCTTTCTACAACCAAGTTCAAGAAGTGTTGAAGAGTAGTTGTGCATAGTGTATATATATTCATTTGTGAATATTGTGTTGTGCTTGTGATTAATTGTGTAGAAGATATAGAAGTTGTGTAGATAATAGAAGTTGATAAGTAGTGAAGTAGGCTAGTTGTGAAGATAGGTGTGAAGTAGAAGATTGGTGTGTAGAAGATAGTTGTGAAGAAGATTGGTGTGTAGAATATTGGTGTGAAGAAGGTGTGTAGAAGTTGTGATCAAGTTGTGAAGTTGTGTGGTGTGTAAATTGGTGTGTAAGGTTTTCTCCGCCAAAAGGGAGTTTGTTGACATAGTGAAGAAAACTCTCGAGTAGGTGACTCGGGGAGTGGAGTAGGAACAAGGAAGGTGTCCTTGTAGCCGAACCACTATAAATCCTTGTGTTGTGGTTTGATCGTTCTAACTCTTCTCATTACTTATTTATTTATCTTTACTATATTAGCTTTGTTAGTTAGTTACCATTCAATTGTTCATATAGTGCAAGTATTGAGTTCACATAAGCTAGAATCGAACTTTTTAAAACAAACTTGTGTTTATAAATTTAAAAGGACGTAAAACTATTCAACCCCCCCTTCTAGTTTTCCACAATTGGTATCAGAGCCACGTCTAGCAAGATTTTTAAAATATATTGTATTTTAAAACTTGTAACGATCTATGGAATCTGAAAAATATTTAGAAGGGCAATCTATGCAAAGACCACCACTATTTGAAAGTGATGGATTTTTATATTGGAAAAATCGATTCGAAACTTATGTGAAATCAAAAGATCTAGATATTTGGCATATTATTACCAATGGTGATTTTTTACCTATTCAAAATAACCCCGAAACTAAGAAAGATGAAATCGTACCTTTTGAAAAACAAAATGATGATTTAAAAAGAAAACTTGCTAAAAATAATGAAGCAAAAATGGTTATTTACAATGCGCTACCACGTAAAGAGTAAGAAAGGATCTTTATGTGTGAAACCGCAAAAGAAATTTGGAACTCTTTATTAATAACCCACCAAGGTAATAATCAAGTCAAAGATAACAAAATAGATCTACTTGTTCAACAATATGAGCAATTCACGATTCCGGAAGAGGAATCAATTGATAATGCTTTTGCTAGATTTAACACTATAATCACAAGTTTAAAAGCACTTGATGAGAATTTCTCTAGTAAGAATTTTGTTAGGAAGTTTCTTAGAGCTCTTCACCTAAAATGGCGAGCTAAAGTGACGGCTATTGAAGAATCGAAAAATTTGTCAACGCTACAACTTGATGAATTAATTGGTAATCTAAAAGTCTACGAAGCAATAATAAAGAAGGACTCCGAAATGGTTAAAGGGAAACGAGAGCAAAGCAAGTCAATCGCCTTGAAAGCTAGAAAGGATTCCAACAACGAAGATAACTCATCTTCCGAAAGCGAAGACGAAGAATATGCCATGGCCGTAAGAGATTTCAAGAAATTCTTTAAAAGGCGAGGAAGATTCGTCAGACAACCACACGATGAAAGAAGAACATCTCAAAAGAATAATGATGACAAGTATATCAAGAATGAGAGAAAATGTTTCAAGTGTGGTGATCCGAATCACCTTATTGGAAAATGTCCAATGATGACAAGAGATCAAAATCAAAGAGCGTTTATTGGAGGTGCTTGGAGTGATAGCGATGAAGATGAGAAAGAAACAACAAAGGAAGAAAAGTGTCTCATGGCTAAAACATCAAGTGAGGTACGTTCCGAAACCGAATATTTTAGTGATGAAAATGTATCATTAGATGAAAAAGACTTAGATAGTGAATACAATAGATTATGCAAACTAGGACAACAAGTTATGGCTAAAAACAAATCACTAAAATACATAAATAACCAATTAGAAAATGAAGTACTTGAACTAAAAATTAAAATACATCAACTTGAAAAAGGTAAAGAAACTTTTGAAGAATGTAAATCATGTCAAGAGCTTAGAAGTGAAAACAACAAACTTAAGGAAGAAATTTGTAAACTTAATAAATTTGAAAATAGTAGTAACTCTCTTAGTAAAATTATAAGTATTCAAAGAATATCCGGAGATAAAACCGGTCTAGGTTTTAACTCAACCGAAGCCTCAACAAGTGAAGTTAAAAATGTTAAATTTGAAAGCGAACTCAAAGAACTAAAACCTTCAAAATCTAATCCTGAGTATATACTCATAAATGATAAGAAAATACATCTAGCTAGTAATGAAGAAATAAAACCGTTTTATAAACCATCTTTAAAAACCGAAGTAGGGTCGTCCAAAACTAAAACAAGATCTAAAACTCCACCACCTAGGAAACCGAATAATTCTTACTCTAGACCTAAAACACCTCAACCAAGAGTAAACCAAAGTAGACAAAACTTTAACAATAATCAACAAATGTGGAACTTCAATCCATGGGGAATGTTTCCACCATATATGCACCCAAGTCAAATACATAACATGTTCGGGACAAACAACTTTGGTCAAATGAGACCATGGGGACCAACGTGAGAACTTTCGCCATTCATACATGGAAATCTTTGATGTCACCCCGTGTTCGGACTTTCCTATGAAGATTTTGAAGTTTAACGCATTCAAGACGAAAGGTACACATTTCCTTTTATTTCCTTGTAAACAAATGCATGCTTAGTTTAGTATCTAGCTTTTATGTGATATTGATTGGTTCATTATTTTCTCTTGTCTTTACTTCTATACATATATATACTTATTTACTTATACTATATCTAAATATATATATATATATATATATATATATATATATATATATATATATATATATATATATATATATACACTTAGCTATATCTAGGATCTTATAACCTAGAAAACTCATTTGTTGATTTTCTAGAACTAGAAATTGTTCGTTTACGAACCTTTTCTTTTCCCATTTGCCTTATTGAACTTTAATGTTCAACAACACTCATGCTGATGAAGAGAGATGAGTCGAAAAATCTATGGATGAAACAAACTCCCGGCTTCCATTGCATCCGTCTCCTTCCTTTATTCTCGTCTTATAAGCCCATACTACATACATATATATATATATATATATATATATATATATATATATATATATATATATATATATATATATATATATATATATATATATATATATATATATATATATATATATATACACATATACTTATGAACCTTCCACAACGTTCTCGTGTACTTGACAACTTGATAAATTTCATCCGAAATGATCAAGAAAATTTAATTGGCAAATTGTCAATTAAAAGTGTCAAGTAATTCCTTTCGTGCGAATACCCTCCAACGTATTTTTGATTAAATATAAATCTAATTCATACATATGAATAATTTTTTGCTCTTTCCAGAAACCAAAAATCACAAAAATCAAATTTTGGAGGGCGGCCCCCTTAATGTTTAAGGGGACCGGCAGCCAAATGTAGGGCGGCCCCCTTAATGTTTAAGGGGGCCGGCCATCTGATTGTTCAAATCCGTTTTTCTCCTTTTTCCTTTTGCCAAACACTCCACTTTTTCATAGACCCCTTCCACTGCTTCTGCTGTGACGAAAACCAAAACCCAAAAACCTCTCAAATCACTTCCAAATCACATAATTCGGGTTAATTCGCAAAGGGCAAATTCATCTAACACAATCACCAGTACATATTGTAGGTTTTTCATAACACATTTCATCTTATTTGATCATACTCATGATTATGCATGTTTTATAGAATTCGTCAAATTTCATAATTTCTTTCGAATTAAGCCTTAAAACTTCATAACCAAATGCTTCCCTTAGGATTAGGATGATTGATCAACACTAGAAACTAGTTATTATATACTATCATGTCGAAAATTTTTGAAAAATTTCATACACTCCTTTTCAAAATTTTTAGTAAACTTATTGTTGAATAATAATTTGAAAACGTGTTAAAACTAATCACATTATACTTGTGTAACTTGTAAAACTTGAAATTACATTTTTTGACTAATAAAAATTATTTTGGTTCACAATATAGGGGTGTTTGGATTATGTCCAAATAATATCGAAACATAGTCATTATAATTTTTATAAAACTTTGTTATAATTACAAACCTTAAAATTGCTAATCGAACTCGTCAAGATATATAATTCATATATATATTGACATACTAGGGGTATAAGTCAATAGTTAGGGAAGCGTTTGGTTTATTACTAAAAATGACATTTTTAAGTAAAAATACAAACCATCTTTTTCAAAAAACAAATCACATGCATAAGAAACTCGCAAGAAATGGCTAGTTTTACAATCTAATGTAAATCTAGTAAATTTCATGATATATTAAGATGTTTAAAGGGGCGTTTGGATTTGTCCATAACTACTCATTAAACATCGTAAAATATATCTAGAACGAGTTAAAAACAATATTAAGGAACATGGTAATCTACTTCTTAGGATTAGTAACGAAGTATGTTTACGTTCCAACATAAGCCTTAACAATTAACATATACTTTTATCTTTCTTTATATTCATTTTGGTCTTTTTGTATTGTTGATGTGTTTAGGTGAAAATGCCCAAAGCAACTACCGAAGATCTTTCTCACACTAAAAACTACATTCCTAAAGTTTCCCAACTCCCTACCACATCTCCTTCCATT
>JARVZY010010183.1:12500-35275 GCA_030686995.1 Artemisia argyi | reverse complement strand
CTCCCCCAAACAACTTCATAATGAGGAAATCAAATCAGTTGAGGAAACTGATAAATTTCCTGAGATCAAGCTTAAGGGCTTGCCTCCTCCACTTGAATATGCATTTCTTGAGGAGGAAGTTCTTATCTTAATTGCTATTCAGATCTCCCTACTTTCCTTCACCTACCAGGTGATTTCTCCTCTTCTTCACTCCCTAGGGAATGAAGACACTATCTTTGACCCCGGCATTCTCATTTATAAATTTTGAGCCGGGTATCTGTATATCTCATCGGTGTGGAACTTTCACGTGCTTCAAATGTTTATCCAAACATCTTGAATGAAAGTCCGATGGAGATTGTTTCTTCCACATCATGCTTCCCCATGGACAAATGAATTCGGGGTCGAGTCAAGCTAGCGACTCGGTAAACAAAAACAGTAGCATGCTTATAGGGTTTTCACCCTAAGTGTGGGGGAGTCCCCCATGCTATGGTTACTTATGAAGTGAAAATACAAAATGGTGTTTTCCACGCTTAGCTTGCAATGTTGCCCTTTTACGTTCAAAATGTCGGCATAATAGCCGGGACTTTGAATATTGAGGACAATATTCAATTCTAAGTGTGGGGGGGAAATTCTAGCGAATTTTATCACATTATATCTTCTAGTACCCCCGTTTTTGGCAAAAATTTAAATTTTTTTCACTTGAGCTTCAAAATTTTTGTGGTAATCAGTCCGCCAAAGTCTAAATGACAAATGGATTGGCTAGTCCAGGAGCAAACGGCTCTTGGTAAAGACATCTCAAACCCGTTGATGGCTTGCAATTTGCCCAAAATTGTATGGTTCCTCAACTCCCCATATCCCATAAAGCGAATGAGTTGGCTAGCCCGCAAGATTATGGCTTGTGGTAAAGGCCGTGGAAAATCCATAATTGGTAATCAGCTCACTAATATGTTGACTTAGTCCATCAAGAGTTGGCTAGTCCAGAAGCAAACGGATTTTGGTAAAGACTAATCAAATCCGTTGACAGCTGGTGGTTTGCTCAAAATCACACGGTTATCAGGTGTGCCACAGTTCTTACACCTGGCTACTCCAGAAGTGATGGCTTTTGGTAAAGAGTTTTTCAAATCCATTAAGTTTTTCTCAAAAGATTGCTAGGGACTAGCAATGTTTTAGTGTGGGGGATTGATGAGTGTCTAAATACTCATCATTTTATACCAATCTGAACTGCCAAAACATCCAAAAACACTCAAATATGCATCATAATACTTAAAATATCTTAGAAGTGTGTTTTATATGTTTCAAATGCAAAATAATCAAAAACAGATGAAAAACGAACAAAGTTTGCATAATTGGCAGTTTCAGTCCCTCAAGTTTCATAAATTGGCAAAACTAGTCCCTGGTTATTCAAAACATGTTAAATATCATCAAAGGTCCTTGGGGATTCATAAGTTGTCAAAATAAGTCCTTTAAAGTTAAAAATTGCAAAATTACAACTTTAATCCCCCAAGTTTCAAAAATGTCAAAGTTAGTCCTCAGGTTTTAAAAAATGGAAAAATATTAAAAACAAACCTTGTACTATTCATTAATGACATAATTGGTCCTTGTGGTATTTATTGAGAATTTACAGGTTCAACCCTTCACAAATTCAAAAATTACAGATTTGGTCCCTGGAGTTTGCAGATTTGGCATAATTAGTCCCCGGGTTTTCAAAATTGGAAAATTATCATTAAGGACCCTTGGGAATTCACAAGTTGTCACTATTAGTCCCTGGATAAAAAGTTTGAGGAAATTGCAAAATTAGTCCCTAAAGTTTCAAATTTGGCAAAAATAGTCCTTGGAGTTTTAAAACATAGAAATTATCAAATAAAGTCTTTGTACTATTCATAATTGGCAAATTACATCCTTTTGATAAACTTTGGGAAAAAGTACAATTCAGCCCCTCAAATTAAGGTTTTTACAAAATTGGTCCTTGAAATATTATGCAAACCATATGGACTCTTTTGAATTAAAACCAAACTAAATCCAATTCCTTACCCAAATTTAAACCTGATCCAATCCCTAGGCCCAAAACAAACCCTGAGCCCAACACCCTTTATAAATATAAACGGGGTGTTGACCTTGTTTGACCCTGGCTCACCTTCAACCTCCATCCACCTCACCTGCTACACCACCACTCCACCTCACCCTTTCACCACTTGCACCCTCAACCTCCACCTCATACCACCCTCTGTCACCCCCTAAACAAAACCCACCTCTAAAGTTTACTTTAGGTGATGCCACGTATCACTCCTACACCTATGCCAACACCTACAACTACCACCACCACCTCTGCCACCCTGACTCCACCACACCCCTTATCCCTTCAATACCACACATTCCAAGACTAATAAATGCACCTAAACCTCACCTACTACACGCTACAGTCAAATTGGCACAAAACCAATTTTCTCGCCAAATTGAATCAATGGCTTGGATGTGTTTCACTCATCCAATGGTGCTGGGATATGCTCTGTGGGACCCACAAGACCCATTGGGAGACTATAAAAGGAGCAAGAGGCAGCAGAGGAACAAGTATTAGATTAGACTAGTTAATTAGTGTAGATTTATTTTTGTATTAGTGTAATTTTAATCAACAGTTGTAATCTTTAGTTTAAGCATTCAGTTTTCTTCATTATTAGTGTAAGTCAAGTTAATTTAAATATCAATTTCAAGCTTTGTTATGTTAAATTCAGATTTAGTAATTTTTAAGTAAAATTGACATCTTTGCTTGAATCTTGATAAATCTTTTGTTTCCTATTCCATTTAGTTTACTTAAGTTAGTTTATAAGTTTTTAAAAGATTTCAAAGCTTTAGAATAAGTTCAAATTCAGTATAGATAAAAATACCAAAAATACAAATTAAAATAATAGAAAATAAAAAAATTCAGTGGAAGAAGATGGAAGCAAGGAAGCATGGCTCATGAAGGATTGCTAGGGTATTAGAACTCCATGGGGAGTGTAGGTGATGAGTTTTGACACTTGGTTCTATGTTTTTAGCTGAATAACAAGTTGTAAGCCTTTTCTTTTAATATTGTGATTTTACTGTTGCATTGTGTGAACCTGTGTATCTGTGTTATCTTATGTGTTATTATGCTTATTATGGTAGAATTAGGTGTTAGATAGCTTAACTTATAGGTGTTTGATCAGATGTGCAAAGTTCTTAGTGTACTGTCAAAATTTTCTACATTGGCTTTTGTACTGTGCTAATTGGAGGTTGTTATTGA
The DNA here is from genome assembly GCA_030686995.1 of Artemisia argyi. Lineage (NCBI taxonomy): Eukaryota > Viridiplantae > Streptophyta > Magnoliopsida > Asterales > Asteraceae > Artemisia > Artemisia argyi. The sequence goes on along the minus strand of JARVZY010010183.1, from coordinate 32,037 downwards.
TGGTTGAAATCTGCTCATTGAGTGTTTGTGAACAAGTCTTAAACCTATTTGCTCCTTTGCACATCAAAAATTCTTAAGTCTCTTTGAAAAACCATCTCAGATAACTAGTTAAAGGGTGTTTGGATTAACTTGGCATCCTGTGTTTTTGTGATTTTCAATAGTTAAAAACAGTCTAGATAGCATACTTAGGATTAATATAGTAGAGAACAAACTTAAATCTGGTAGGTTGTAGGTTAAAAGTCAAAATTTCTTTCAATCTCTAATATATGCATATCTGTTAAAAGTATAGTAGCATAATCTTAATCATAGATGCATAATTAGTTAATATAACTTAGAATAGTTTCATTTTAGCTTAATATTACATATATAATCAGTTAGGAGCAAGTAAAATTCATATAAGTCAAAGTGGTGCAAAAAGTTAAAAAGTCAAAAATGCTTAATAGTGCAGAATCCCACTTTTGGTGTGAATTTTCATGAATTTTGTGTGTTGAATCAGGGCTTGAAATTTTCAGATGTTAAAATCTACTACCTAAACCACAAGAATCCATATCCTGCTTATTTTTGTAATTTTTTATGTTGAGTATGCATGAGCTTGTTTGAGGGTGCAGGGCTTATCACCTACCCTGCACCAGGCTTTTTGGCCTAGGTTCTTAGGCTCACTCTGACTTGCTCAGTGGACCCCACACCATACATTTTAGCTTATTCTGTAGCTTATCAGTCCAAATTCTCAAACCTAGGGTCATTTTAGGTTCTAGCTTATTTGCCCTTAGCTTATTTGGTATTCCTTGTGACCTGTCTCAGAACCAAAAACTGAGCATTCAGTTTTTGTGACCAAATTCCAAGACTCACCCAGGGTTCATTAAAAAGCCAATAGCCTAGCTTATTGGCTTATTTCAAAGTAGACCAGGTCAACTTTGAGGGTCAAGATTTAAATTGGACCTCCTTTCACCTCTGTGGACCCCATAGAGGTCCAAAGATATCCCTTTTGACCTGTTGGGTCTGGGTACTATAGCCAAGTTCTTATTGTGGTTTCCAGCTTATTCCCCTAGCTTATTTGGTAGTTTTAACTTATTCTAGTTACATCTCACTTAGTTATAACTTATTTTACTTAGTAGCTTAATTATAGCTTATTTTTTAGTTAAGAATCCAACTGTTCATCTTATTGTACCATCTGTTGAGCTCTTAAACAGCTTATTAGTTATTTCTAAAAAGTTTTCTTTTATTAAAGGTGTTATTAATTAGTGTTTAAGTGTTTGTGTTAAGTTAAAATTAAAAAGAAAACTGCCATTAGTGGGAATTGAACCTGGGACCTTGTGGTTGTTAGTGACAAAACCACCACGAGCTCAGGCACCATCTCCCCTATGTGTATTAATATGTTTTAGATTTCTTTTCTTTTTTATATAGTGCTCATTTTTCCCTTTAGCTTAATAAGCTTATCAGCTTATTTCCAGCTTATTTATAAGCAATTTTGGCACTTTCTTATTTTTCCCAGCTTTGTTATAGTATAAAGTATTTTTAAAAATAATTTCATAATTTTCACTGTTCATCTTATATTTATTTTAAATTTTAATTAGTTTTAATAGTTTTTAATTAATAATAAATAATATAAAAGTAAAAAAAAAATATTTTTCTTTTTCTAATAATTTTATTTTATCATTAGGTTTATAAAAGTTTAATTTTTATAGTTGTGGGACTTTTATTGCTCACATTTCACGTTTTATTTTGTACGGTTACGTTTATTTAATTCAAAAGTACACGTATTAAGTTTTATTAATTAAATAATTAATTAAATAAGTTTTTAAATATTTTAAGTTTATTTAATTTGCATTTAAGCCCCTAAGGCATGCAAATTCCTACTTTAGCTAAAATCGATTTTGTTCCGTACGTTTGCGTAGTTTTAATTAATCGTACGCGTTTTAGGTTTTAAATAATTTAGGTTTAAGTTTTAGTTAAAATAGTTTATATTAGTTATTTTATTTTATAAAACCTTAGATTAATCACTCACACACACTTATAACCTTTCCTGTTCATATTCACTCGATCACAGATTCGTTTTAAATACCATCACAACCTCGTTGGGACATTACGACCCGAGAAAACACTGTATTTCACGGAAGCATTTGCCTCATCTGTTTTACTTTTACGGTTGACCATTCACAAGTGGCTGATCAATAATTATCTGACCGTTTGAGGCGAATCAAAATTTGGCGCCGTTGCGGGGGAGGTGTGCTGCGTAGAACGCATTTGTAGTATCAGTTTTGTTGAATATCTATCCATTGTATATACCATATATAATATCTTATTTCAATTTCCAAAAACATATAAAATACAAAAATATTTTCCTTTTTGTAACACAACTTGCCCAATTTGATAAATCCCTCAGTTACAACATTTGGTTGTTGGCTGTTTGAACACAATTTAGTAGACGCTACAAACTTAGATTCCCTTTTAAGGGGCGGAAACGCGCGGTTTGTTAACTCCTCTATTGAGAACGTTTGATCATTCGGTTGTCTGATTCCAGTTGCTGAGCTCTGTCAAACCCAGATTCCCTTTCGAGGGGCGGTTGTTAGGGTTTTCCTTTTCTTTGTATATATATATATATAAACTTAAAAATACAAAAACATTCTTCATTTCTATTATATCAAAAATCCAAAAAGATTCTCCCTACCTTATCATTCATAATTCTGTGAGTGGGCCCCACTCCAATTTCTCATCCAATCATTTCTGTTTTCTAACCCCTTTCTACCACTTTAGTGTGGGGTAGAATACCCACATGTTGTATATATTTTGAAAATGAAGTGAAAAATTGTAAATACAGAAAAATAAAATAATTGTTGTGTTACCCTACTTAGCTTTAAATATTATCTTTTTACGTTCAAGGAATCGGCATAATAGCCGGGACTTTGAATATTGAGGATAATATTCATTTCTAAGTGTGGGGGGGAAATTCTGGCGAATTTGATCAATTATGTACCTTTGTATGCCTTTTTTCCCCAAAATAGCCAAAATTTTAAAATTTTTCACTTAGTGGAAGTGCTTTGCACTAAACACAACATATGGTAATCAGTCCACCATGTCTAAACCACATAAGGATTGGCTAATCCAGGAGCAAACGGCTCTTGGTAAAGATAACTCAAATCCGTTTATGGCTTGCAATTTGCCCAAAATTGTATGGTTCCTCAACTCCCCATATCCCATAAAGCGAATGAGTTGGCTAGCCCGCAAGATTATGGCTTGTGGTAAAGGCAGTGGAAAAAATCAAGAGTTGGCTAGTCCAGAAGCAAACGGCTTTTGGTAAAGACTAATCAAATCCGTTGACAGCTGGTGGTTTGCTCAAAATCACACGGTTATCAGGTGTACCACAGTTCTCACACTTGGCTACTCCAGAAGTAATGGCTGTCTGGTAAAGAGATATCAAAATCCATTAAATTTTCAAAACGGGTTGTTATTGGATTATAGATTGCTAGGGACTAGCAATGTTTTAGTGTGGGGTATTGATGAGTTCATAAAAACTCATCATTTCTGTTCCATTTAGAATACGGAAACAGTTAAAAACACACAGAAATACCACATAAATACTATAAATATCTTTGGATTGTGTTTTTATACGTTTCAGGTGCAAAAGGACTGAAAACAGAGAAAAACGAGCTAAGTTTACACAATTGGCAAAATCAGTCCCTGAACTTTCAAGAAACGACAGAAATGGTCCCTGGGAAAATTATTTTAAAGAAAAGTCAACAACAGTCCCCCAGGAATCATGAAATAACAAATTTAACCCTTGAAGTTCAAAATTGCACAAATGGCAAAACAGGTCCCCCAAGTTTCAAAACTTGACAGTTTTAGTCCCTGAAAGTTTAAAATGAAAGAAAAGTCAATTTAGTCCTTGGGAATTCACAAAGTATCATAATTAATACTTGGATGAAAAGTTTGAGAAAATTACATAATTGGTCCCTGAAGTTTCAAAAATGGCAAAAATAGTCCCTGGGTATTTAAAAATGGAAATTTATCAAAATATACCCTTGTACTATTCATAATTGACAAATCAAGTCCTTTTTGATAAACTTTTGGAAAATTACACTTTTAACCCTCAAACTTTGAAAATTGGCAAAAATGGTCCCCGGTTGTTTTTATTTTTGGAAAATATTAAATAAATCCTTATCTTATTCCATTATGACAAAAATGGTACCTTTTGCATAATTTGGAATAATTACATTTTAGTCCTTGGAAAATACAGAAAATTACAAAAATGGTCCTTGGGCTAATGTATTTCTAAAAACAAAAATAACTTAAACCAAATTCCAAATCCAATAAACAATAACAAAGCCTGGTCCTAATCCATAATAAACCATGGGCCCAAATAAAACACAAGCCCAACCATACCCAACCCTTGTAAATAACCAGGGGCATGGGTTGACTTATGTTGACCCGTCCCCTACCTTCAACACCTCACACCCTGCAACCACCTCTCCACCTCCATCTCCACCACTTGCTCACCCTTTCCACCTATATACCCCCTGTCACCCCCACAGCCAAACCCACCTCCTAGGTTTACCCTAGTAGGTGACACCTATCACACCTTCACCCTGCCACCATCCCCTACCCTGTAAATATCTCTGCAACACTCCAATACCACCTCCTCAGCCCACCAGCACTCCTACAAGTCCCTTCAACCTCCAAACCCACCAATTAACACCCTCAGATCTCCCAATTGCAAAAAGGCAATTTTGGCGCCAAATACCTTTTAAACAGGTGTTGAGGCAATGAACACGTGGAACTCAATTGGATGAGTGGGATTTGATCCTGATGACTCAGAGATCACCATGGGACTATAAAAGGCAAAGAAGAAGGATGAAGCAGAGTACCATTAGTTTAGGCTTTGGTCACTAGTTTAGTTTTATTGCTTTATTTAAATTCCTGTAATTTACAAGCTTTCAAAAATGATTTGTATACACTGACAATGTAATACAAAACATTATTTACAGTTTTACTTTAGTTTAAAATTAATTTTCAAGTTTTTAATTTATTGTCTTTAATTTTCCAAGCAATTTAAATTATTGTTGATTCATGTTGTTTAGTGGACTCTATAAGCTCATGTAAGCTCCTGACACAAGCTTTAAAGCTTTTAGATACATTAAATCAGTCATAGTCTTAAAAAAATAAAAAAATGCCAAAAATAAACAAGAAAATCAAAGAAAAATCAAAAATAGTGGGAAGAAGAAGAAGAGCTGAGCAGGGTATTCAATTGGTCTAAAATGGTTCTATGGGCATAGTGACAAGCTTTTAGATGTGTTTTTGGTCTTTGGATCTCAATTCAGCCTGTCTTCATTTGTAAGCAATTTCCAATTTTTGCATAGTTTAGTTATTATTGTTTTTATAGTGTAAATTTAGTTAAAATAGCTTTAATTAAGTTCACTTAATCTGTTTTAAGCTTCAAATCAATAGATATAGTTTTAAATATAGTAGTTGTAGTGTAACTGTCATAATTAAGGGGTGTTTGGATTAAGGCTTTTAGGAATGCCATGGATGGACTTTAGGGTGTAGGTTTGTTTATTTGTTGTTCTTAGGTTCAAAGCAGTCTAGTTCAGCATTGGTTTTGGGCAAATTCAAGAAAAAAGTCAATTCTACTCTTAATTAAAAACTAGCAGTTAACTGTGGACAAAATAGGGTATCAAATTGTGTAATTTGGCTTAAAAATAGTTTAGGTATGTTTATTTAACTTCATTTAGGTAAAATTAACATAGATTAATCATTAGGGTTCAGTTAAAATTCACCAAAGTCAACACTCTTAAAATTTTTAAAAGTCAAACATTTTACTCTTTGTTGTAAAACCTAATTTTCAAAGAATTTATGTGATTTTTGTGAATTGATTCAAGGTTTGAAACTCTCAGGAAATGTTATCCACTAGTAGAGCTTTAGAAATCAAGTTTCATCTTATTTTTAGGAATTTTTGGTGAGATTTTGTAAAGGTTCAAAGTGGGCTGCAGGCTGTTATAGTCCTCTGTGTAACAGCTTGTACCAAAATTTAATCACTCATAGATTGCTCACTAGTTAGTGTTTAGGATTGTTAGTTGTCAATTTAGGAAGCTTTTTAGGTAGTATTTAGGATTTAGGAGTTAGATTGCTATAGTTTGCTTATTTGAAGGCTTATTTCAAGCCCTCTTTTGGCTGTTTGCACTGCTGCAGCAGCAGCTTCATAGCCAACTGTCTCAATTTAGTGGGTCCCACAGGACTCCACAGTGGGCCCCACTGGTCCCCCACTGGTTCTTTGGATACACAAGCTTGCCCTCTTTCCATTGGGACCAAGCTTGTGAGCTGAATCAATCTTGTGGGCCCCCTAGACAGCATCAAAGATTGTCCCAAATCTGATGTAGTTTTGTGGTAGTAGTTAGCTTATTTTGGGTCTCAGTCTCACTCACCATGTTTAAGCCCTCCCCTAGGTCTTATTAGTGGGCCCCACCTGATGTATTTGGATGTTTTGGAAAGCCCATAAGCTAGGCTCTAAGGATCAACTCTTATTTATGTATTTAGAGCTTATTTGATAAGCTTGATTTGGCCAAAAGCAAGCCTGCAGGCCTGCTGTTCAGGAAGGGTATGTTGGAATTGCTTATTTCAACTTTTTGGCTTATTACATGTTATTTTCTCTTTTCTTTGGCTTAATTTAAGTTTGCTTAACCAGTTTTAGCTTATTTAATCTTTGGGTTTTAGTATGTAGCTTATTTGTAGCTTAATTAGTAGAAAATTCCATTTTAGCTTATTTTGTTCCACTGTTGAGCATTTAAGCTTATTCTTAGCTTATTACTTAGTTTTAAAAAGTTTGTGTTTATTAAAGTTGTATATTATCTGTGTTTAATTAGTTTTGCAAAAATAAAAATTGAAAAAAAATAATTTGAAAAAAAAATGTGGGTGTGGGATTCGAACTCAGGACCTCAGGATAGCATACATGCAATATATTCCCACACCCCTTCCAACTGCTCTGGGGCACCAGTTCCGTTGGAAGGGGTTTACTATATATCTTTATATAGGTTTTGTTTCATATAAGCTATTATCCCACGATTAGCTTATTTAACAGCTTATTTATAAGCTTATGTACCATATTAAATTTTTCCCACGTTTCTGTCATAGTTTAATAGTTATATAAAATTTTTCAGATTTTTATAATATAGTTTAGTATTTATTAAAATTAAAAGTAGTTTAAATAGGTAATTAATAATAATTAGTATTTAATTATTAAATTAGCTTATTAATTAGTTTTTGTGAAATTTTATATTTTTATAAAGTTTATATTACTTTAATATAGTTGTAAAATAAATTTTATAATTTTAACTTTTAATTTAGTATTTTTTATAATTAATTTAGTTTAAATAGTTTAATTAAGTCTTATTAGTTTTTAATTAATAAAAAATAGATAAAAAGTATTAAAAAAATATTTTCTTTTTGTAAAAAATTTATTTAGTTATTAGGATTCCAAAAATATAAATTTCACATCCGTGGGATTTATATTTGACAGAATTCGCGTTTTGTTTCGTACGTTAACGTTTTATTTATTTTAAACGTACGCGTTTTTACGTTTTATATAATTTAGGTTTAGGTTTTAGTTAAAGTAGTTTATAAAAGTTGTTTTATTTTATAAAACCTTAGAATAAATCACACACACCTTTTTACTATTCAATATCACCCGATCACAGATACGTTCTATTACAGTTTACACACCTCGTTGGGACATAACGACCCGGGGAAACACTGTATTCCACGGAAGCATTTGCCTCAGCTGTTTGACTATTATAGTTGGCCATTCACAAGTGGTTGATCAATAATTATCTGACCGTTTGAGGCGAATCAACCTTACACGTCGCTTATACTTTTACCGACACTAAGCTAGATGTCGAGTTCTTTACCAAGGGTACAACCACTCCCGTTAGTTCTTTTACAAGGGTACAACTACTCCCGATACACTTTGTATTTTTATGACTAAAATACTAACCGATCACTACTGAAAATACACAATCAAATGAAGTGTAAACTACACAAGTCTACACAATGCTAAGCTAACAAGTCTTGCAACGTTGTGTTGAATACTTGTTACTTTTAATGAACTCGTGAATCTCTTTGCTACAAAAAGAAACTTCACATATGAAATGTTAAAGGGTTAGATGAAAGAATGAATGAATGTGTGTAAATATGATGTAGAGTGATAAGCCAAAAATCAACTTGTGGCTTGGTATTTATAGGAAAGCCTTCTGCAGGCCTGGCAGATACGGCAGAACCCTCAGATGGGTTCCGCCCGTGTACCCTCAGGGTTCCGCCGGGCTTGCAGTTGGTTTTGCGATAAATCTTGCAAACCAAACAATGTCACATCTCATTACACCTTGTAAACCAAACAATGTCACATCTCATTACCCTTAGTCAAACACATAACTTGCAAGCAAACACAAAGTTAGTCAAACACACTTCTTTCCATAAATGTATATTGACAAAACTTGCCATAAATGTGATGTGACATTTCTATTTTAAGAAATAAAAAGTGTTGTGTTTTATGAAATGTAAAATGTAGCAAAAGTCTACTTTATGCAAGTCGATTATGTTTTACTTAGAAACTAAAGTTTACATTTTGTCGTTAACAAAACATAGCAAAGATCGTAAAATATAAATAACGTTTTTAGGCAATATTTGTATTAACACGGGCAATAGTCACGATAGTCACGAGAACGTACCTAATTGTATAAGAAACCCAAATACATAAGCATTGACGTAATCACTTAGACTATACACAAAAATTTCACGAAGCATAAACGTTTAGAACCCTTGTTGAGTATGGAACTTCAGGTATCGATAAGTGAATCACTAGGGTGTGATTCCTTTAACAGGGGAAGACGGTGACAATTAAGATTTTAGGCCATTATTTATTCCTAGATTAGGAGGCTTATAAATATTGTGGGGCCACTTCTATATTAACATCTAGTTGGGGAAGAGTTAGAATTTTATACTTTAGTGATATAGAGAAAACAAGATAATTTAGTGGGTCATACCTTCAAAATAAAATATTATTGAATATGTAGATCCTATCATTTACTTACCATAAAGAAAAAAGAAACACACCCTTAGTCACGTATCTCCCTCACTCCAAGAAACCTATATTATCTCTTGCAATAACTTCTATACTTGATGTACAATTCGAAACCGAGGGCCTTAAAACCAAGAACTTTGAACCCATATTTACACGGGATCCAAATGTTGTTCACAGGTGGATTACACAAACATAGAAAAAAAAATGAAGCAAAGAAGAGCTATCTAAAACCAATAATCAGTGTAGATACCGAGTGGTGGAAACAAGGCGAAGTTGCAATGTTGCAACTCTGCTTTAAGAGAAGAGTTCTAGTAATCATTCGTTCAAAATACATTCCATTTTCTTTGATAAAATTTTTGAACGATGAGAAAATAATGTTTACAGGGGTAAAGACAAAAGAAGACTTTTTAAAGCTCTCTAGGTATGGTTTGGCTCGAGGTTGAGAAAATAATAAAGAACAATTTTTGTCATAAATAATAGACCTGCAAGATGAGCCTTGGGAGAAGAACAAAAGTCTAAAGGAATTCCTGGAAGTGTTATCGGGTTATCAAATGAAGAAAGCTAAAGAAGTGAGTGCAAGTTACTGGGAGAATGTACATCCGAGCATAATACAAGTCAATTATGCGTCTATAGACGCTTTTGCTTCATATCTGATTAGAAAGCTTAAATATGCAGGTACAACATGTTTATGCTGAAGTTTCAATAGTTTATGTTTGGATGTTATGTTTATAGTTTAATTTAGGCAAAGAATATGAATAACTGTTGTTATAGATTGGTACTAGTGCCTTGGTTATAGAGAACTATGTTGCATTTAGAGCGTAGACTATAGCTACTATATACGTTGAGACCTTCCTCCCTATCGCCTTGCACAATTTAGACTTTTCGTAATTTTAGTACCTAAGGGAGATTTCTATGAACTGATGTGGGTTGATGCTTGTGGGGGTGTTTGGTTAAGTGTGGTGGTGGAGGTGCACATTTCGGTTAACCGACCGGTTTGGCGAATCGGTTTGAGTCAACGTGGTCAAGAACCGGTCGGGGCGGTTAATCGGTTCGGTTCCAAACCGGCCCCGAGAGGAGAAAAACCAAAGCTATCCGAACTGGTTTGGTTTCGTTTATAGGAGGTTTGGTCGCGGTTAACCGGTTTGTGCCTTTTTTTTTTTTTTTTTTTTTTTTTTTTTTTTTTTTTCGTTTTTCAGCCTATAAGATACTACCCATTCACAGACTTCTCAGTTCCACTTCTCACTACCCATTCACAATTTGACATTCACAAAAATCAAAAATTCGATATCTCCCAAAGATTTTTCGCAACAATTCCCAAGTGCTCACAAAGATTTCTCACAACAATTCCCAAATCCTCCAAACGAACCGGTGATTGTGAACACTCCACCTGCAGAAAATGAAAATCAACAACAAAACACTCCAGCTGAAAATGAACCGGTAAACAATCCATCGGTGGAACAACCCAATACATTTGTGTTGACTGATGAAGAACTCTTTGAGCAAGATATGCAAGTCTTGAGAGAGGTTTTAGAAGCCGAAGAACGTGAGTCTGCTGCTCGTAGGGCTCGGGAAAATGCTCGTAGGGAGCGGCTAAACAGATAAGCACCACACCGTTGGGCCTTGGGGTTAGGCCCTCAGCCATCAGAGTCTTCTTCGAGTGAGGAGGATGGTTGGGTCTCAGATGATTCATTTTCTTAATTCGTAGTTTTATTTTAATTACCATATCGTAGTTTCTATTAATCGTACTTTGTATTTCATGTTTTAACTTTAATGTTTAATATAATCCGTGTTTTAACTTTAATGTTTAATTTAATTCGTGTTTTAAATGTTATGTTAGTTATTTTAGTTTGGGTGGAAATTATAAAGTAAACTGAATAAATTTCAACTTTTATTTAATACAACGGAAATACACTTAACTTCGACATAAAACATTGAAAAGCTACTCAACGTCGACTTGTGCCATCCGACAATACTTGCTCAAATGAGCCCTTAATGCACTGCTGGAAACGAGATTCATTAAAAAGAAGCAATGCTCACATTGAGTCTTATGTGTGCCATCCGACATTTGGATGTAGTTAAAGTTATTCGTAATAATTGGTTTACGGTCCCATTGTAAAACTCGTGCAATCACTAGTGCCGGTGGTGGTGCAATTGGTGCAACAGGCTCCTGTCCTTGATTTGCCATTAGTGATTTTCTTTCAGTTTTAATTTTTTTAGAGTACAAGAGTACGTATACAAGTTATGAATATAAAAAACACAACATATTTATTTATACTAAATTACAATGGCACAAGTGCACAACAATTTTGAAATTTTTAAAAAGTGAACTGACATATATGTTGAACAGAAGCAATAAATGCAAATTTTAATAGCACAACAAATTTGAAATTTTTTAAAAGTGGCCGGTTTGAACCGGTTTTATAACCGCTTAACCTTTGTTTTTTTTCCCGCCTTGGCGCCTTATTCAAAATTTGAATTTCTAGTACCGGTTTGGAACCAGTTTTATAACCGGTTAACTCTTTTTTTTCTTTTCTTTTTCTTTCCCGTTTTGTCGTCGTTTACACAAAGTAAAATTAATAAAATTCAACATTTATTGAATACATCGAAAGGAAAAACATCATAAATATTTCACAAACACCTTTATTTAATACATTGAAAGGAAATACATCGAAAGAAAATACATCACACAATACATAAACTTAAAACATAATACATCGAAATACAGCACATATAATACAAATGAAAGGAAATACATCACACATGGAAATGAAACACACATAATACATAAACATAGTAAAGGAAAATCTACTCGTAAACCTCTTCATCGGATTCAAAATCGACGGACCTTCTAGCTGATGTAGCAACTTCATCTTCTCTTATTGCACCTCTAACTCGTAGACCCCTTCTTCGACTTCTAAGGGGTCTTCAAGACTTGCTTTGTGTTGTCTTCACTTGATTGAGTCCAAATGATCTTTCAAACATATACACATTTCCAAAGAAGCCGGTGTGAGCTTTGATCTTCTGTTTGATAACACCCTTCCACTTGTTGAAAAAGTGGATTCAGAAGCTACCGAAGTAGCTTGTACACTAAAAATATCCCAAGCCATTTTGGATAGAACGGGAAACATTGTTTCCTTTGCTTTCCAAAATGCCAAAACATCAAAGTTTTCATGTTGGTCGGCCGGAATACATGAGATGAAATTGGTTCCGGTATATCTTGTATATTCATTAATTTGGAGACAATCACTCTTTGCCCGTTTGTTGGGATTTTCTCTTAACTTTTGTAGCAAGCCTTGTATCGGATTCCCTCTATGCGACGACCTCGATGATGAAGAAGTCGCATTCATGGAAGGAATTGGGTTACCATATTTTTCAAAATAATATTCCCATAAACCTTCAAAAGAATTGGTAAAAGCTGTTTGTGCATCTTCAACAAAGTTAAAGTTATTCGCGGTTAAACCTAAATCATTTGAAATCGATTCGATAAGTAACTCTACCCCGCATACATTATAACATGGATTTAATGCGGCAGCACAAGTAATTACCAGTGGCAATTTTTCAAAATATTTAATGAGCTTGTCTTTCATTGGTATAACCATATTTGAAAATGCACCACCACTTAATTCAAATGAGGACAAACTTGAACACATGTAATATAGTTGCTCGAGTATCAAATGGGATGTTGGATAATAAAACCCTGATAATTTTTTTGTGGCATTGTAAAAAACTTCAAGTAATCAGGTTAATTTTTCAATAGTTTCCCAATGGTCGACTGGAAATGGAACAACCTTACCCTTTTCTGCCAATTGTTTATGAAAATATTGTAAAGTCACCTTTTGTTTTAGACCACTTAGGAACATAATATAAGTGGAATTCCATCTTGTATCACAATCTAAATTAGGTGACAACCAATGTTTCTTCGCATTAACACACATCCTAACATAGTTATTCATTCTTGTACTACCCATTTTGAAAATATCATGCAACATTTGTTTAAAAGCATCTTTCATTTGACTCATTACGGGATTGTTTAATCCCGCTTGCACAGCCAAGTTAATGATGTGTGCAACACATCGAGAATGATAAAAATCGCCATCAAGGCTCGAATTCCAATTTCAGTCTACCCATTGCATTTGCGTTGTTACTAGCATTATCCAACGTAATTGAAACAACTTTTTTTTTGCAAGTTAAATTTGTGAAACACTTTTCTCAACATTTTGCATGATGCACTTCCCGTGTGAGGAACCGGAAACTCTTCAAAGGATATGACTCGCTTCATGATTAGCCAACTTTCGGGATCAATCCAATGTGTGGTAACCCAAAGGTACGAATATAGCGAACCATGAGGAGCGGACCAAACATCCGTTGTTATGTTAACACAAGTATCTAAATTTAAAAAAAAAGTTTTTTAATTCTTGTTTGGCCATTTTCCACAATGTCATAGCATCACGTTTTAGAGTCATACGACTTACATGAGTGTACATTGGTTGGACATGGGTCTGCATCACCTTCGTCGTATCCTCGTCGTCCCAATGGTTGAACGGCAAACCTCTTTTGATCACCAAACCGGCAAATGCTTGACGGACTTGTTCATGATCATATACAAAAATACTCCCGTCCCGAGCCATAGTCGATTGACCCGGTTCCAGAACATTTTTGAGTGCCTTGCAATACTTCTAGTGGATATGAGCTCTCAACGTTGAGTTGAAACTCGCCGACATTATACTCAAGCAATGCTTACATTGAGTTTTTTTTTTTGCCATCCGAAATTAGGACGTATTTGAAGTTTTCCCAAGGATCTTTGACACGGTCGCATGGTAAAATTTTGACAATCGTAGGTACATTTGATGAACCGGCTGCGGTGGTGTTTGTGGTGGTGGTGTTTGAAGTTGAAGTATTATCCATTAGTGAAAATTATTTCGGTTTTGATTTTTTTAGAGAGTTTTTTGGTTGTGTGAAAGTTGTAAACAAATGCATAACACATTCTATTTATACTAAACAAGAAATGGCAAAATGGTAATTTTTGAGCCTGAATAATTAAAAGCTGCTCCCCCCACGCTCATTCCCATTCAAATTCAAAATTTAAACTTTCAAATTTCAAAAAAACCAAAAAAAACCCGCCCCTACTGCCGGTTCGGTTCCTAACCGGTTAACCAAATCGGTTCGTGTAACCGGTTCCCATAAACCGGTCTCCAAACCGCTCCTTTTCTTGAAATGTGTAACCGGTTCCTAACTGCCGGTTCGAGGAAAAACCGGACCGGTTTGGGTCAAAACCAGGTTTGACTGGTTTGGTTTTTCGGTTCGCTATCAGTCACTGTTCGGTTAACCGGTTTTTTTGTTCACCTCTATGTGGTGGGATGTCTTGATCTTGTTAGGAGGTTCTAGGTTCTGTGTGGCGTGCTGTTAGTTCACATATCTCATGTGTTAGATAGCTTGTTGGTAGTTTGGTTGTGTGCTTTAAGCTTCGTTGGTTAGGTCCTTCGTGTGTGATTGTGGTTCCTGATATGTAGTCTCTTCTTGGGGGATTGTCCCATGAGGCGTTTCTCTAGTTGCTTAATAAATTCTGTTTTTCAAAATAAAATAATAATAATAATAATAATAATAATAATAATAATAATAATAATAATAATAATAATAATAATTTAAAACCCTTGTTGAGAATGGAACTTTAGGTATCGATAAGTGAATCACGAGGGCGTGATTCTTTTAACAAGGGAAGACCGTGACAACTCGGATTTTTTAGGCTATTATTTATTTCTATATTAAGAAGCTGATAAATATTGTAGTGTCCACGTCTATATTAGCTTCTAGTTAGGAAGAGTTAGAATTTTATACTTTAGGGATATAGAAGAAACAAGAGAATTTAGTGGGTCCTAACCTAAAAAGAAATATTATTAAATATGTAGGTAATATTATTTCCTTGCCATACAGAAAAAAGAAACACATCATTGGTCACGTATTACCCTCACTCTAACGAACCTACATTATCTTTTGCAATAACTTCTATACTTCATTTAAAATTCGAAACCGAGGTCCTTAAAACAAAGACCAATAATCGGTGTAGACACCGAGTAGAGGAAACAAGACAAAGTTGCAATGTTGCAACTTTTCTTTAAGAGCAGAGATATAGTATATCAAATCATTCGTTCAAAATATATTCCATTTTATTTGATAGAAGATAAGACAATAATGTTTACTAGGGTAAAAACAAAAGAAGACTTTTTAAAGCTCTCTAGATACGGTTTTGATCAAGGTGGGGAAAATAATAAGGAACACTTTTTGTCAGAAATAAAAGAATTGCAAGATTAGCCTAGATGAGGAACAAAAGTCTAAAGGAATTCCTGGAAAAGTTATCGGGATATCATATGAAGAAAGCTAAATAAGTGAGTACAAGTAACTGGGAGAATGTACGTCTGAGCAGACAAAAGTCAATTATGCGTCTATAGACGCTTTTACTTCATATCAGATTGGAAAGCTTAAATATGCAGGCATAACATGTTTATATTAAAGTTTAAATAGTTTATGTTTAGATGTTATGTTTATAGTTCAATTTAGATAACGAATATGAATAATTGTTGTTACAGATTGGTATCAGAGCCTTAGTTATACAGAACTACGTTGCATTTATAGCCTAGACTATAACTAATATATACGTTGAGACCTTCCTCCTTATCGCCTTACAAACATTAGACTTTTCGTAATTTTAGTTCCTAAGGGAGATTCATAAGAACTAACTGAAACACCAAACCTCAAACGAGTCGATTAGTTCGAGCATTGCATTGTTACTTCTAAATTATACATAGGCTGTACATATATGTCTAATTCAGGAAGAACCTTGCGATGAAAGGAATAGTAGTCTCGGATGAATAAGCAATTGCATAGTCGAGCCAAATTTACAAAAGACCTCCTTCAAATCACTTGTTTCCCAGATTGATCTAAGTGACAGTTCTTGTTGGATGAGTTGCGAAGATCAAGCTAGAATCAAATTGTTACTCAAACCGATTTAGCATAATCACATGAAAGTTCTTGTCTGATGAGTTGTGGGATTAATTAAAAATCGGTTACCTAAAGGTCTTTTGAGAGTTATGCTCGAGAATGTGAAAGTTTGCCTCATCAAACCTAACCATAAGAGAGTACGTCTTTAGAGCGGGCAATAGTCACGATAGTATCGAGAACGTACCTAGTTGTATAAGAAACCCATATACATAAGCTTTGAAGTAATCAATTAGTGTAACACCCCCAAAAATTCAACAAGCAGCGGAAGATTTAATTGGGGTATTATTTCTCGGATCACAGTCATAAAGATAGAAAACGGCCCAAAAGAGACGTTTTTAGAACAGTTTGATTATCATTCAATACTCAACATAATAAGTTCCAAAAGAAGTTCCATGAAAAATTTAAAGTTACACACATAAAACAGTTTACGTTTAAACGTGAATGATAATCTTATTAAACATGGTTCATAAAGAGGGGTCCCTTGCCAACTCCGTGCCCGGTTTGCCTTCATTAATTACCTGAGATAAACATTCTAAAAGTCAACACAAAGGTTGAGTGAATCCACAGTGTTTAAGTTATAAGAGTTGAACACAAGTTTCAAGTAGTTAACTGTATATAAATACAATTAAAGTAAAACATCAATACCGCAGTATTGAAAATGTATATTGCCTTAAGTCTCATGACACGCAAACCTTAACTAGTGACATCATTTAATAATGACGTTAAGTACTACATTATAGGGATACTGTTAGTACGAATGCCCTCGTGCAGGAGGTTGCCGTCCTCCTGTTTAATTCAAATATAGTGCATTTGGCTACTTATCCAGCAACTCAAATGGGGCGTCAACTGCCAATAGATCTATTCACTAAATTCGCGCTCACTCGCAAGTGATTAATGGTTCATGATATGAGGGACTTTCGATGGAAATAGTAGGTAACTTAAGCAATAACAATCAGGATAGCATACAGAAAATACTTGTGTTCAGGTTTAGAGCATGTATCTCCCCACGGAATTTGAAAAACATGTAAAAGGTGGGACTATGAACTCACCTCGGTAGTACAGTGATCCAGATATTGAAATAGCAAGTGTGGAAAAGGAACGGCTCAGGATACGCGACTGAATTAATATGGCAACCTTTAATTTAGACGGTTCATGATTTAAGACTTTAATGTTCCAAAGGACAATGTTTTAAAAAGTATTCGTATCGTCGTTATTTGTGTGGCAATTATTCAAGGTAAAAATATAGTTATATATTTATTTAACTTGTATGTGTGTAATAGTTTCTTAACATTACGTATTTTATACTAGAGTCGTCAATTATCAATTCCAAAATTAATGATAATTACTATACGTTTAATTTAGATATTTCTAATGTGGTGAATGATAAGATATTAAAATATTTTCATTAATTTTTAAGTACTCGATTATAATGTCGTTATTTATATTACAAAAATGTGGGACTTACATATCGTATTTAAATTTTTATAAACATTTTATGAAAGGAGTTTGTAATGTAAAATATCGAGATTTTTATAAAGTTACCTAAGGAATACTTATGTTATATAAATGTCACATTCAAAGTTTATAAGCTATTACTTTTAGTCCAAGGTAAAATTTTATATCTTTTATTAATATTCACTAAAAATGATAATTTGTTTAACACTCTAATTAAGGTAAATGACAACCGAAAAAGAAAAGAAAGAATGGCCAAGACCAAGACAGGGCTCGAACCCCCGACCTCAGTCTTAACTCCAGACGTCCCAGCCATCTGCGCTAGCCATTTGTTGTTGTATGTCATTCATTTATATTGTTATATAATAAATAGACTTGGGTTTGCTTTGTTACTAATCGGTTCACCATGCATGCATATATATATATATATATATATATATATATATATATATATATATATATATATATATATATATATATATATATATATATATATATATATATATATATATTACTACTCCTACTCCCTAATTGTTTCTTGACAGTGTTTCACAAGACTTCAAGTAGGGACACAAGACTTCAATACTCCACCAATCAATACCTCCTAACTGTTCTTGCATGTATATATATATATATATATATATATATATATATATATATATATATATATATATATATATATATATATATATATATATATATATATATATATATATATATATATATATATATATTACTACTCCTACTTACACCAGTCAATACTTCAAGTAGTCCAACAAGACTTCTGTGACTGTCAGGAGGGTGTCGAGGGGACACAAGGTGGCCCTCAACTTGGTTCGTTTATCAACTCACACCCTCTCGTGAGACCAGAACCTGTTGCTTAAGTTATGAGGGTGTGATATGTAGGGTAAATGGGTTGGCTTATGAACTAGGGTACTCGTATAGTTCTATATAAATGGGTTTCAGATTGTAGCAATATATTTGTTATTTAGTTTATGAGCTCGTTATCGTGGCAAAGTACCACACAAGGATCCTAGATATGCATACTATTGATATCCTGGTTGCAAGTAGGTCGTGCGTGGTTCGAGTTTGAACACCCAACGTGGTTACCTACTGGTTGGTTACATGGTTACAAGACCCATACCTACTGGCTGGTTGCAAGCAGATCGTACATGGTCACAAGACCCATACCAGCGAGGCTATATTGGAGTAACCTAGGGGTGAGCGTGCTTCAGTAACTAAACCCGTTTCGTTAGTACATCAACCTGCTAGTAAATGTTATTGTATTTCTCGTTTGGGCATGGTGGTGTAGGAGGGGAAACCATTAGTTAACGTGAGGTTTTTGACATTCTAACACCAGGTCTAGCCTCGAAGTAAACTTCCTGTAGCTTGTACGTGTATATGTATATATAAAGTTAGCATTTTTCATTTCGTGCATGACACAGAAACAATTGATGCAAGATGAAATACGTTAGAGATGCATGTTACTGTTTGCCTTTTTAGTTTTTGTCTCATGTTTTACTAGTGTATGTCATGTGTTCGTGTACAGGTATATGTATATAGTACTTAGGTTTTTCCCATGCAGGATACAGAAGCCAAAAAATATAGTACGAAATGAGTTTTTAAACTGCATGCAGTTCTACTGTTGGCAAGTTTTGAGAGCTTGTTGAACGGGTTTACTTGGTCATTTGCTAGTTCGTTAAAGTAGCCACACAAGATCGCGATACGTTAAGATTGTTTCAAGTGATCTCTACGATACGTATAGTATTAGTAGCGTATATTACTTAGTTATAAAGTTGTAATGAAAGTAAATGAAATGGTCATGAATGTCATCGTACTATGAAACTTGAGAGAAGAGGTTTACCTCACTAAAAGAGTGATGAGTAAACAAGGTGGAACGTGAGCGAGAGGTGAACGAGATACAAGTCAAGACTTCCCAAGCTTCCAAGCTTTCCAACCCTCTACGTACTAGAACTAGCAAGGCTCAAAGACTCACTCGAAACCTGGCTCTTTTGCCTCTCCCTC
>JARVZY010010183.1:0-7500 GCA_030686995.1 Artemisia argyi | reverse complement strand
CACCTATCAAACTCTATATATAGTTTTCTATTTTTCATTCATTAAAAGAGGAACTTGTGTGGAGAAAACTAGGGCCGAACTTTGTAAACCCTATGTCATATTTTGCAGTGTTTTCAAGGGTTTTCACCCCTTGAATCCTTTCATGTTCAATTGAGATAAGTCTTCTCTTAATTCAATCAATATGTCTATGTGTTGGTTGATTATATCTTTTACTTGTCTTGATTTTAACATGCTAGGCTAGATCTATCTTGTGTTTGCTTAGATCTAATGAAACCTAGATGTTAATTATGTGTTGATTACTTGTTTATGGTTGTATTGGATGAATGATTTCAATGTTAGGCTTAAGAAAACTGGCAGATCTCCATTGTGTAACATGCTTGAACGTCTTAGGAAACATGAACCGATGTGTACTAGGTTTTATTGGTTGTATTTAATGCATGAGTAAATTCTAATGATCCCATGTTAGGAGCTTCTTAGCCGGCTCGACATAGGAGTGAAGTAGGCGCTCATAGGATTGGGGGAGTAAGTACGCCACCCCATGAATGGTATTAAGGAATACAATCCGTCATCCACGCAACTATAACAAGTAATTAACGTGTAAAAGATATCTTGGGAGTAGTGAAATCTAAGTAAACATAATTCTCCCACATATTGCTCACAACTTTAGTTTAATTTAGTTTATTTTCGTTTCTAGTATTTTATTTTGATTGCATCTTAGTATTGGGTTAGTTGACTAGCAACTAATTCCGCCAAACTCCTTCAAAACCCGAGAATTTTAATTGCTTTCATAAAATATAAAAAATACAAAAAGAATCATCCCTCATCTCTAGACCTAGTCTTTAGGTTTTCTAATCCTAGCGACACTATTCCTAGCTGAACGATCAATCCCCCGGTACTTGTCATTATACTATACTACATCGATCAGGTACACTGCCTGGTGGGGGTTGTAAGCTTCTCGAGGTCCCTCGGGAGGTAAAGCCTGGTGCAATCCCTACGCATCAAGTTTTTGGCACCGCAGCCCGGGGAATAGTTATTGTCTAGGTTAGGATTTCTTTTTATTAGGTCTACTTGCTAGATTCCTTTCTAGTAAGACTTTATTTTTATTTTTTAGGTTTTCTTTAGTCTATCTTTTCTTTGTATCTTTGTTTGTAAAAACCTTTCCATTGACTATTCCGTTAGCCATTATGGAGAACGCGAATCCACCATACTACCAACCACGAAATTCACCCACTCCAAATGACATCTTGATGTTTAAACAACATGAGGATGAACCTATCTATGATGCATGGGCTCGTTTTAAAATATTTACTCCGAAAAGTCCCTCATCATAATTTCGATCTGTGGTCCCAAATTGAAATATTTTACCATTGTGTCGACCACTATACCAAAATGGACATTGACCATGTCGCAGATGGGAACCTTTGGGGATTAAGTGCTGATGAAGCGTGGGAAACCATCGAGAATTGTGCCATACTTGCCAAAAAATGGACAACCCAACAAACGTTGTTACGGATCAAATGATAGCAAGTTTAAGGGAACAAGCAAGAAGATTGTTTGGGGATAAAACTATAGATGAGATAACTGGGTGCACGGAGTGGTTTGATTTCACCACAATACAAGCTGAACACATAGGTGACCTTGATGTGATGGAGGATGTAGCCGAACATGATCACATTGATAAAAAAGACCTAGGTTTTATGATCGATGATGATGAATCTCAAGAAACAGATGATGAATCTTTTGGGCAATTTGTATATAGCAGTCAGAATATTAAGGATGATCCTTATGATTCGGATATAGAAGTTGAGATGCCTAGGGAAGCACGTGAGATACTTGGGAAAATGTTAGGGTTATATTATAATAAAACACCTGTTGAGGATATAGGTGATCTTGACACAAGGAATGAAGAAGTAGAAAATCTAAGCCCACCAAGTACCCCACAAGTCCTACCATCATTTGAGGCACACACACCGCCCGTGACTTACCCAGAAGAAGTAGATGAGACTTTAGGAATCCCAATTGAGGTAGAACCTTTGAACCAAACACAACTAGAGGATATAGGTTTGAATACTTATAATGATAACCTTACTCTTAGTTCTAGGGAAGTTCCTAGTTTTGATGAACCGGAGCCTCAACCAAAACCGTTACCTAATCTTCTATCCTTGGATGAAAATTTAGGAATTAAAATAGGTCCCGATCCACCCATCAAACCTTATAGTCCGGGTAGTCTTAGGACAAAGGTAATTGACTCTAAGCCTTGTAGAGAGGAAGCCAATATAGGAGTGGAAAATGACCTTACATGCTTACATCACCCATTTATGATTGATCACAAGAAACATTATGGGTTTAAACCGGGTTTATTAGGTCAAGATGGATCCCCAATTAGTAGTCTCTTGAAGTTGATAGAAAATGATCCCTTTCTAGGAGAAAATCTTAATCCACCCATTAACCCGATTGAATTTGGTAAGGTTATGATGATAGGAGCACACCCCTTTGAGCAAATAATTCATCCACCACTCTTCCCTCACATGGCATACTTCCACCGAGATGGTGTGTATCGCTACTTCCACCCGCACTTAATCCTAAGTGTAGGGAAAACCTCCCATATTTCCGTTAAATAAGGGTAGAGTCAGGCTCGTGACTCGAACAAAAACAAGCGCTTATTGGGAGGCAACCCAAGCTTTATTTGTTTGTTTGTTTGTTTGTTTGTTTGATTTTATTTGTTTCCGTATGCATGCTTTATTTTTATTGTTGGTAGATCATGTTTCAAACTAAATTGTGAAAATGCTTTATTTTGTCGTTTAACTTCGTCTTAACTTCATATAAAGGTATTTTGCAAAAGATAAGTGTAAGGGGAAATCCCAAATATGTTTTAAAGAAACAAAACCGATCATGATTCTCTACAATATTAAGTGAACATGTATATTCGTATTTGTTAGAGTCAAATGCTTGTATCGAGTCATAATGAAGTTTTGCAGGATTTTCCAGGAAGTAGGACGAAGTTTTTCCAGAAATTTTCCGGAAACTTAACATAAGAATTTCTGTAGGTCACTTCTGACGGCGTCACGAGTTTACTCTTGACGGCGTCACGTGTAAAAATCTGGAAATTTTACCAGTTTTGTTTTTCTAACGGAGTCTTAAAGTTTTTGTTGAATTATCAGTTTTATAATCTCCATGAAATCTGCAAACATCATTCCACAAGCATTATATCTTATTTTGTTTTCTAGGATTTTTTAGCATATGTAGATTTCCGCCGATTTTATGCGAGGTTGCCTTGTCTATTTTCTCAGGATTTACAGGTTATGTATGACAAGAAGATGATTATTATTCTGGAAGGGAAGCTTTGATTGTTCATTTTCTTGGAGGAAGATCTAACCTGGCCACCTTATTATTCATACCGAGCGAATCAGGTGAGTATTTGATTTCATTTGTTTTACTTATTTCACTTTTACATTCTTTACTTGAACATTGGGGACAATGTTCATCCTAAGTGTAAGGGGAGGGTAAAATGATGATACCTTACAAATACACTTTCGCTTGAGTTTGTTTGTTTGATGGTAGATGTGTAATAAAACTATGAGAAATACTTGTTAGTGCAATTTTAGCGCCAAATTAAAATTTTTTTCCAACATTTAGGAGTGAAACTTTAGCCATAGCAAGCGTCTCATGGATAGAAGATTGTTTGACTAGCACAAAACCGTATTATTCAGAAAAATTTTCCACCCAAATATGTGAGGTTCGCCTTTAGATTTGATAGGAAAAGCATTTACTATTAGTGCTTATGAGTGTACCGGTAGCATTTAGATTCTAGAACTTGCATTAGTGATGCATCCCGAGACCGCTAGTGAGACTACATTCGTGTAGTAGGATTCACTACATGATAAGAGGCATTAGGATCACCCTTGTGTTAAACCCGTATCATAATTACTTGACCATTTAAGTCATATTACTTGGCTAGTTAAGTCAACTAATTTTTCCCACACCCTTAGCGTTGTACTCATTTTTAGTACACGAAACCCCTAGTACACCCCTCCGAGCCTATCTTTTCGTTTCTAACTTTAAGCATTTTACTTAAAGGAAGAATTTGTTACACCCCACTTAAATGTACACCCAAATCGCCTTAGCCTTCCGTGTATGCGCTCATTTTTAGTGCATTATTGTTATTTGTTAAACCCTAAGTTAATTATCTAATTGATTACATGGTTGCTAAGTCGAGTCATATCCTTGTACATATAGTTTTGGGACGATTGGGACTCATGGGTAAAGTACTTATTTTATGGAGTAATAGGGAAGAACATCATATTATTACCCCCATATGTGCGTTAATCTTAAAAGTACTCCAAGTGTTTTGATTATCTTAATTCGAGTCTTTAGATTAGTTAATTGTAAAGTATGTAAAAATTCAAGTGTAAGGGGAATATTCATTCCCTATGATGTATTATTTTGGATGGTAGGGTAAGAGTGTATGCACAAAAAAAAAAAAAAAAAAAAAAAAAAAAAAAAAAAAAAAAAAAAAAAAGTTCGAAAAAATTAAGAAAAAGAAAAGAGAAAAAACATACGGACTACCATCCCGTTTCATTCTATGTTTATTTTATGTTTTTGTTATTTTTCATTTATTAGCTTAAGTCCAGTCTAGTCTTGGCTTAGCAACGCCATATTGCATGTAATTAACTAAGATTGTTATCTCGCCACCAGTAAAGACTGCCTGTATCCAACAAAACCGTGTATTCCATATCCCTACACCTAACGTTACAACCCTTTAAAAAGACCTCTTTGATAGTTTATCCTAGGTGCTTACGCCATGTGGTGGAGGTTTGATCCTTTCCCAAGCCTATGGTAATCTATTTTGCTATAACAGGTAGTGAGAGATATTTTCCGTTTCCATATTGTGATATTACTTTATTACACCCGAGAGATGTGAGTATCTAAACACTATTTGAGAGGTGCTAGTGTATGACCTCCGTGCTTGTCTTTGGTCTTTAGTGGAATGATTATTTGTTGTAGTTACTTTTATATTAGTGTTAAATGACCCCTAACTTGTATTTTGACTAGAATAAAAGCGCATTTGCTTGAGGACAAGCAAATCTTAAGTGTAATGGTATATGATGAGGCGAAAAATGAACCACTTTTAGGGGGTCATTTAAGCCTGGAATTGAATTTATTTGATCAAATATTACTCTAAATCGTTCCTTTTGTGATTTTAGGTACTTTGGGAGTGAATTCTGGAAAAGGAAGCAATTCGGACATTTTTGGAGCATAAAAGAGAAGAAAACGGCAAAGTCTTAATTTTCCAAGCTGAGAACAGTACCTGACGGTGTCAAGAGGAAGATCCCGATGGCGTCAAGAGTAAAATCCATGACGACCTAGTGCAAACCTGACAGCGTCACAACAAGGGCGTCAAGACTTAATTTGGTGACGGCCTGCATAAGGTGAATACATGACGACGTCAGACCCAGATCTAGGCAGTCCGAGGAACTATTTGGCGGCGAGATGACGGCGTCAAACATTTGTTCTTGACGCCGTCACCTATCAAACTCTATATATAGTTTTCTATTTTTTATTCATTAAAAGAGGAACTTGTGTGGAGAAAACTAGGGCCGAACTTTGTAAACCCTAGGTCATATTTTGCAGTGTTTTCTAGGGTTTTCACCCCTTGAATCCTTTCATGTTCAATTGAGATAAGTCTTCTCTTAATTTAATCAATATTTCTATGTGTTGGTTGATTATATCTTTTACTTGTCTTTATTTTAACATGCTAGGCTAGATCTATCTTGTGTTTGATTAGATCTAATGAAACCTAGATGTTATTTATGTGTTGATTACTTGTTTATGGTTGTATTGGATGAATGATTTCAATGTTAGGCTTAAGAAAACTGGCAGATCTCCATTGTGTAACATGCTTGAACGTCTTAGGAAACATGAACCGATGTGTACTAGGTTTTATTGGTTGTATTTAATGCATGAGTAAATTCTAATGATCCCATGTTAGGAGCTTCTTAGCCGGCTCGACATAGGAGTGAAGTAGGCGCTCATAGGATTGGAGAAGTAAGTACGCCACCTCATGAATGGTATTAAGGAATACAATTCATCATCCACGCAACTATAACAAGTAATTAACGTGTAAAAGATATCTAGTGAGTAGTGAAATCTAAGTAAACATAATTCTTCCACATATTGCTCACAACTTTAGTTTAATTTAGTTTATTTTCATTTCTAGTATTTTATTTTGATTGCATCTTAGTATTGGGTTAGTTGACTAGCAACTAATTCCGCCAAACTCCTTCAAAACCCGAGAATTTTAATTGCTTTCATAAAATATAAAAAATACAAAAAGAATCATCCCTCATCTCTAGACCTAGTCTTTAGGTTTTATAATCCTAGCGATACTATTCCTAGCTGAACGATCAATCCCCCGTTACTTGTCATTATACTATACTACATCGATCAGGTACACTGCCTGGTGGGGGTTGTAAGCTTCTCGAGATCCCTCGAGAGGTAAAGCCTGGTGCAATCCCTACGCTTCCAGTTACCTAAATGTCTGTTGAGAGTTATGCTCGAGAATGAGAAAGTTTTCATCTACAAACCTAGCCACAAGAAAGTATGTCTTTAGAACGAGCAATTGTCATGGTAGTCACAAGAACGTACCTAGTTGAATAAGAAACCCAGATACATAAGCTTTGACGTAATCACTTAGACTATACACAACAATTTCATGGAGCATAAGCGTTTAGAACCATTGTTGAGAATGGAACTTTAGGTATCGATAAGTGAATCACGAGGGCGTGATTCCTCTAACAGGGAAAGACTGTGATAATTCGGATTTTAGCCCATTATTTATTTCTAGATTAAGAAGCTTATAAATATTGTTGGACCCACATATATATTAGATTCTAGTTGGGGAAGAGTTAGAATTTCATATTTTAGTGATATAGAGGAAATAAGAGAATTTAGTGGGTGCTACCTTAAAAGAAATATTATTAAATATGTAGGTCATATCATTTTCTTACCATAAAGAAAAAAGAAATACACCCTTAGTCACGTATCTCCCTCACTCAAACAAACCTACATTATCTCTTGCAATGACTTTTATACTTGATGTATAATTCGAAACCGAGGGCCTTAAAACCAAGAACCTTGAAACCACACTTACACGAGATCCAAATGTTGTTTATAGGTAGATTACTCAAACATATAAAAAAATTGAAGCAAAGAAAAGCTATCCAGAAACAATAATCGGTGTAGACACCGAGTGGTGGAAATAAGGCGATGTTGTAGTGTTACAACTCTACTTTAAGAGCAGAGTTCTAGTATATCAAATTATTCGTTCAAATTTCATTCCATTTTCTTTGATTGAATATTTAAACTATGAGACAATGATGTTTATTGGGGTAAAAAACTAAAGAATTGTTTTTAAAGCTCTTTAGGTACGGTTTCGCCCAAGGTGGGGAAAATAATATGGAACACTTTTGTCAGAAATAAAAGACCTGCAAGATGAGCCTG
>JARVZY010010182.1:0-80483 GCA_030686995.1 Artemisia argyi | reverse complement strand
AGCCATAATCTTAGAGCTATGGATGAAAGACTTCCATGGTCTTGATACCGAACTGAAGCGAAGCAGTGATTTGATCGGAAGCCTTTTCATGATTTCCTCTTGGATGTCGAAAGGTATGTTGTAGTCTGCCATTGTTTTGTTTTCGTATGCTTATGGTTTTGATCGAACTGTTAAGGTATTTTTATAGTAGGAAATTTAGGTCATGTTTTCTGCATTATGGAATTTTGGGCCGATTGGGCTTTATTATTAATAGAGACGACGGGAGGAGGTTTATGTACGTCATTCTTTTTCTTAATATACGGATAAATAAAGTGATCGTTTGGTATTACATGTTGTTATTTTTCTTCCCGTCGATATTCATAAACTGTGCGTGTATTACATGCAGTATTTGATTTGTCGATATTCATAAATTGTGCGTGTATTCATAAACTGTGCGTGTATTACATGTTGTTATTTTTCTTCCAAGTCGCAGGTTCTGGTATTATTCATAAACTATTTTGGTTTGGTTTTTTGTTAACATGGTTGTATGTGGTAATGTGATCTACAAATTTAGAAGATTAGTTATTGTTATTATTCTGTTAGTAATTAACAATCGTATGTAGTTGTGAAGCACAGGTGAGCCTTGAGCTTAGTAAATTGATTCTCTGATTGCCAGGTTTAAAAATTGAATTGAAGCCCTGCAAGTGTTGTTATTGGAGATGGATTTGAAGCTACTAATTGCATCAGACGAGACACCTCCTTTGTCCGTCCTTGCTGTCGCTAGTCTTGCTGCTGTTTCCCTTACTGTCAACCCGAGTCTCACGTCTGAGTCTCAACCCATTCTTGTCCTAACCGATGGGTATAGCTCAACTTTCTTATTTTGTCTAGAAGAAACACGACAGTGCAAATAAGCTAATAATACTATTACTCTGTATTGACTCGACTGTTTTCTTTTAGGAAAGAGTTACGTGGCACCAATGAAATTTTAAGGTACCTTGGTCGTACAGCAACAAAAATTCCTAGCTTGTACGAGCGGGATGATACCGAAACTTCTCAGGTGAATCTCGTTTTTCATTTTAATTGCCATAATTACCTGAGAATTCTGTTTTATGTTTTTAAGGATTATAAATGTTTTTGTATCGGTTGTGTTGTGCTTGTTGTAGATTGAGTACTGGCTCGAGTATGCTCTTACTTTTTCTTCTGCTTCTAAATATGAGGGGGCCTGCAAGCATGTTGATGAATATCTGCTGCAGCACACTTTCCTCGTTGGCCATAGTTTGTCAGTTGCAGATATCACTATCTGGTCGTATCTTGCAGGTAAATCTTAATCCCCGTGCCCTTATGCTTACTTTTTCTCTAGAGGCCCAAGATATGTAGGTTATGTAGTGGGTTGAATTAGGCAATATCGAGCGGGTTAGGGAAAACCCGAAACAGTTTTTGTTCATAAGTTTTGATGCTTTTCATAGATACTAACTAGTGTGTTAAGTATATGATTACATTTTTCATTTCAATAAAAAAAATAAGTTGTCTGAATAAAATGGTCCAGGAGGCTACACTTTTGGTGCCTTCTCGACTGGCTAGACACTTTTGATCATTTGATCCGTTTCCTTTTAAGGCTTTTTAGGTTACCCGTATGATACATTAAGTGGGTCGAATTTGCCATCTATAGTTATTTGACTATTTTTTTGGCTAGTACCATAAATGCTAAAATTGTCGCTGTCTGCAGTTGGTAAGAGATGGCAAAGCTTAATGAAGTCAAAGAAGTACCCAAGTATAACTCGTTGGTATAACATGATATCATCAGAGTTTGCTACTGTCTTGAATGCCTTAACATCAGCATATACAAAGAAAAAGGACTCAGGAAAGCCCTTCCATTAAAGCTGAAAGAAAATGGTCAAAATAATGGTAAACAAGGACCTAACGAAGTTGTGAGTGCCAGTAACCGACACGAAGTGGATCTGCCTTATGCAGAGATGGGAAAGGTAGTCGTAAGATTTGCACCTGAACCATCCGGTTATCTTCATATCGGACATGCAAAGGCTGCTTTACTGAACGAATACTTTGCTCAAAAATACAACGGGAAAGTAATCATCCGTTTTGATGATACAAATCCAACTAAGGAGAAAGATGTGTATGTTTATAATCTATTACTAAAAGATATCGATAGTTTGGGTATTAATTACGAGAAGGTTACATATACTTCTGATTACTTCCCGCAGCTTATGGAAATGGCGGAAAAATTTATTAAAGAAAGAAAAGCTTATGTTGACGATACCCCACGTGAGCTAATGCAGGAACAGCGTAAGAAGGGGATTCATTCCAAGTGCAGAAACAACACTGTCGAGGAAAACATTAAGTTATGGAATGAAATGATTGCTGGATCTAAAAGAGGGTTACAATGTTGTTTAAGGGGAAAATTGGATATGCAAGATCCAAACAAGTCACTTCGGGATCCTGTTTATTACCGTTGCAATCTAATCCCACATCATAGAATCGGTTCAAAGTACAAAGTATATCCGATATATGATTTTGCCTGTCCTTTTGTTGACTCTATAGAAGGCATTACACATGCTCTTCGATCTAGTGAGTATCATGACAGAAATGCTCAATATTTCCGGATTCAAGAGGATATGGGGCTTAGGAAGGTTCATATATTTGAATTTAGTAAATTAAATTTTTGTAATACACTTCTTAGCAAACGGATGCTTCTATGGTTTGTTGAGAATAAAATAGTTGATGGATGGGATGATGCCCGCTTCCCTACTGTGCAAGGAATTGTACGCAGAGGTCTGAAGATTCCGGCATTGAAACAATTCATACTTGAACAAGTAAGTATTATAGGTGTGCATTACTACTTTGACAATTCGATGGTTTTTGACCGTTTTTCTTTCTTTGCTACCATCTTTTTAAACATGCTTGACCCCCTTAAAGCATAACTCAAACTTAATAGGTAGAAAGTGCGCCTTCTACTTTTTTAGTTTCTAAATCTAAGTTTTGTTCTCATATTAACAGGGGGCGTCAAAGAATTTGAATTGTACGGAATGGGATAAGCTGTGGAATATTAACAAGAAAATAATTGATCCCATCAGTCCTCGACATACGGCAATTGTTAAAGAAGGTTGTGTATTATTGACTTTGTCGAATGGTCCCGAGACTCCGTATGTGTGTAAGATTCCTAAGAATAAGAGATATGATGATGCTGGTGTGAAGGATACAACTTTTACAAAGAAGATATGGATAGAACAAACTGATGCTCAGGCCATAGCTGATGCTAAGGCCATATCGCTTAACGAGGAAATAAAATCTGTCGTAATTACATTAATGGATTGGGGAAATGCAAGTGTTGAAGAAATTAAGAAGGATTCAGATGGAAATGTGACAGAATTAAAAGGAGTTCTGCCTCCCGAAGGATCTGTTCATAAGACCACCAAAATCAATCTTACGTGGTTACCTGTGATTGATCAGCTTGCTCCACTAACCCTGGTGGAGTTTGGTTACCTAATCACGGTAAAGAAGGTATATTTGGTCTCAAATCTAGTTAATCGTTTATAAAAATTTCTGGAAGACATTTAACTTTTCTTTGAATGAATAGTTGGTAAAATGGGTCAAAATCTGTCAAATTTTCAGTGAAGGCTGATTCTATACTTTGTGTACGCATCATATTTGTCAACTTGTTGTAATGATTTGGGTATGAATATGCCTTCACTAGAGATGGCAAAATGGGTTAAAATGTGTCAGTTTTTCATTGAAGGTCGATATGGGCTGTGTTTTATTTCTAGCGGTTCAAATAAATGTTTTCCTGTCGCAGCTGTACAAAGTTAAGGACAAATTTAAGGATGAAGTTGAGGACGAAGTTGAGGAATTCATTGACGTGCCAAACACAGATAGTAAGAAAGAAATTGACTTAATTGACGTGCTGAACCCAGATACTACGTAGTAAGAAAGAAATTGCAGCATTGGGGGATGCAAATATGAAACAATTGAAGCGTGGAGACATACTTCAGCTGGTGAGAAAAGGCTATTTCATATGTGATGTTCCTTACACCGAGCCTTCGAAACCAATTGTTCTCTATGCGATTCCAGATGGCAGGCAAACTGCACCCAAGTAAACATGATACCCGTTTAATTGTTCTATGTTCGTGAAATGTTTTTGACGGAGAAGTCATGTTGAAAGTTACGTGACATTCTACGGAATTTTTTTTGCTTGTTAATATTGGACCGTGTTTTGTAGTGATTTCAGATCATTAACAAACCTATGAATGGTGGCAATTCGGGTCAGGTTCGGGTTAGCAGGTTGGCGGGTCAAAAGACCTCAACCCGAACCCAACCTGTTTAAATAATCGGGTTAACCATCTCAACTCTAACCTGTTTACACATGACCTGGACACGACCTATTTAACCCGTTTATATATATATCGGTTGGCGGGTTAAATAGGTTACACGTGTTTCAAGTTGACCCATTTAACCCGTTTATCTAAACAAGTTGGCACATTACACGTGTTAAATAGGTTAACCGTAAAATAAATTATATATAATTTTTAAATTTTTGGGAAAAATCTTAAACGGGTTGGCGGGTCGACCCATTTAACATATACCCAACCCGAACATGACCTATTTAATTAATGGGTTAGATGGGTCGACCCGAACACGACCCAAAACCTATTTAGGCTCAACCCGAACCTGTTAATTTTCGTGTCGGTTGCAGGTCGGGTTTCGTGTTGGGTCACAAATTGCCACCTAGTAGGGATGGAAAAATCATGTAGTAGAAATGCATAGTTCTGTGAAATGGAGGCATGAATCGTAGAAATGAATGGTGCTTATATACTTCGTCTGCCTGATTCTTTCTCGGGTATGCACCTTCTGAATTGGTGTTGGGGTATATCGGCCTTCCACAGGTAACATGTACTTGTTCCAGTATTCATCATTAGGCGAACCACATAATGTGTAGATCTTGTGGTTCTGGTCTACCTATGTACGTAACATGATGCATTTTTCCGTGAAGAAACATTCGTTACATATAGTCTTTTACATTAAGCGAGGAATGTGATATTTGTTCCAAAGATTGTTATCTTGATTCATTGGGGCTAAGCTCTCATAGAATGCGGATGCATCTTCTACTTGGTGGATGGTTCCCAAACTAATATCAAGCTTTGACAACTTGTTTAATCGAAAAGATCAATCTGAGTTCACATATATGAATTCGGATTTAATTTTTAGATAAAAGCAAGATCGACAAGAAAGAAATGGATGGTACAACATACTCATAAATTTATACGTAAACCACATCTTTTACAACTCGTTTAATATCACAATATCATAGTTTATAGTGTTAACATGCGTTGATTTGATCAACTTGATATGCCATAGTTTAGTGTTAAAATGGTTGCAAATTCTAATAGCAACCTTCTACCTTTTTCGATAACTGAGAAAAGAATTCGAATGGACGGACAACTTGATGAGAGCTCACAAGATGCAAAAACAAGAACAAAAACCGTCGCGGTCGTTTACTGTGAATAAGAAGAAAAATGTGTACTTTGCTAGAATGAAGACAACATACACTTGACATGAGAAACGTTTTGATCTTGTCCATCTCACCCAAATTCAGTCAACTTGTTTCATTTGTAAATATGCATCGACATCGATTTTGTAATTATTATTTATCAGTTATTTATTTTTATTTTTATTTTTATTTATATATTTTTTTTGAGCTAAATTTATCAGTAATTCACTATCAGGAATGAAGCCAATCTCTTGCGAAAATTTAAAATATGTTGTTCATGCATTTGGTTACAATATCTGAATATCGAAATGCTATTTTATTTAGATTTAGATTTCTTTTTATGTTAGGTGTTTGTGTTTTCGCGAATCATTGATGCTAAATAGTTGAAAAATGTAATGATATGTTTTTCTTAACTGTGTGTTTTTTTGTCTATGAACAATTATTTTGAACGGGGAAAGTAATAAATACTAGTAATAAATAAATAAATAAAATAGTTAAATAAAATGAAAATAATAATATACCTTAGACGATATTATACATTGCTGAGGACTAATGATGCAAATATTTCCCTCACATTAGAAGATAACGGAGAAATATTTGCACCGTTCATCCTCATGGATATATGGTGGTTCACTTTTATTAACGGAAGGATGCACATGTACCAATTTTTGATGTTCAAATGAGCGAACCGCAAAGATGTATTTTAGACTTTACTCTTAAACTAATGTAAATTATCCCTAAATTGTAAAAGAGAGGGTTAAATAAAATGGAATGGATAAAAGTTAAAGTATGGAATAAAGATTAATTTTATTTATCTGGTACTTGATGGACTAGTAGTAACTAAGATAACTCCAAAAAGGAAAGGAATCTACACCGGTGAGTAGAAATTAAAGACTTATTACTACGTAATTGCTAAACAGAAGTGATTTGGAGGTCTAAAAATATACTTAAATTAATGATGAAAGCTGTGTGGCATCATTTTGTTGGCTGCAACCAAAGGACCCATTTTTACACAAATCAAAAGGATCATGTCACACAGTTTTAGGCATGAAATTATGAACATCTTAGCCTCCCAATTATTTTCCCAGCGGCGTAGCTATGTGGGGGGTAAGGTGGGCCATGACCCACCCACAAAACCTTAATAGTAAATATATGTGTTGTAGTCCAAAGCCCAATTTACTATTGTATATTATATTTAATTCACCTATAAACTAGATATCTCTTTATTTGTTTATGTACTTAATCCCTCATCCATCCATCAATCCGCATTAAGTCCTATATCTAAGAATTTTGGTTCAAATTCATTCTTAGATGATTTTGGTTATACGGGTGAGTGTCGTGTGCAACTAAAGTGTTGAATAACAAATATGTTGCAACTTTTTTACATAATTATATATCATACTCCGCAATCATTTGTGTTCCTTTCTAACATGCGGGTGTCTTTTAAATTTTTTTGGCCCCCCTTGAAAAGAATTCATGGCTACGCCCCTGTATTTTCCATTGCGAAATAATCAAATAATATTTCTTTTGCTTTTGAAAACCTGTTTTTACTTTTTACTATAATAAATTCTTTAAGCTTTATTGAACATCTAAGAGATTTGCTAATAACTGCTCAGTGACTATTTTTTAGACGTAACTAAATGCATTTTAAAGATGGTTAATATACCCAAATTTTATTTTTAAATTAAAAATGCATTTAATAACTAAAGGGCTTACGTCTCAATGATACTCATAGTTGTGTGAGAAACTCCCCCAACCAAAATGGTTGTGTGTTCAAATCCTACTTACGCAATGTGATATAGTTTGTGGTTTGTATATATATCGTTTCGGTTATCTGGTTATTCGGTTCGGTTTGTTTGGTTAATTTTTTTTGGGTCAAACCGAAAACCGAATCGAACCGAACCGAATTCAAATTTGATTCAACCGAATCGAAAACCGAACCGAATAACCCGAATTACATAATTTTAATTATTTTTTCATTTAATTATATATATTTTTAGAAATTTTTTTTTCAAGCTTAATAATGTTATATTTATACTAAAAAAGACTTTTAGAGATTATTTTTATATATAAATAAATAAAAAAATATAAATATTTATATATTTTTGGTTTTCGGTTTTCATTGCCAAACTCATTTCCAAACCGATAACCGAATATTTAGTTCGGTTCGGTTCGATTTTAATCAATTCGGTTCGGTTCAATTTCGGTTTTCGGTTATTATGGATATTACCCGATCCGTGAACACCCCTAACTCAAACTATACGTTATTCACACATTAAAAGGAGCACCCGTTAGCAAATCCTAAAGTTTAATGATAACACAAAAGAAACATCATTAAAGAAATTGGCCAAACCACGTACATTTTCTTGTTTATATTTATAAGAATGTTTGTGTCTTTGCCTTTTTTGGTAAACAAAAATATCTATGTTTAACAGTGAAAGTGGTGAACTTAAAGAGATCTTAAATTAAGGGCATGTTTGGTTTGTTGCTAGGAATGATAATGGGTATCGGATTAAATATGAGGTAGAATGACATTGGATATGAAAACGTGTATGATTATGATTGTTTATGTTTAGATGATAAAATATGGTATGAAAAAGTGTATAGATATTTGAGTTTTGTAGTGAAAAAAGAGGGACTCACAAGAATGGATATCATATACACCAAATTGGTGTGTAATGAATCTATTACTATGACTAGAACGGTACCCGCG
Organism: Artemisia argyi; assembly: GCA_030686995.1. NCBI lineage: Eukaryota > Viridiplantae > Streptophyta > Magnoliopsida > Asterales > Asteraceae > Artemisia > Artemisia argyi. Next base: position 72,291 of record JARVZY010010182.1, on the reverse strand, counting down.
CAATGCGGCGGCGGGTACCTGTGACTATATTTTGCGTTATTCGATTATTCGGTTACACATTTAGTTGTCTTTATGCTTTATAAGTAAAGATGATAGAAATGGTTAAGCCAAATAATTTTAGTTTAAACAACCAACCTGCTTACTAACAAACTTCCTAACCAAATTGTTTCTAACAAACTTTCTAACCAACTTGCTTCCTAACAAACTTCATAACCAACCTGCTTCCTAAATAATTAATTTTGAAATCTTTTCATAATAAGAAAGTAAAAGTCTAAATTTTAAGCCTTTCTAATTATAAAATAGTCTCAAATGCATTATATAGTAGTATAGATATACCCACTTTATTACTGAGCCACAAAACAAACACCGTTAATGAATTTTAAAGTCATAGTCTCATTTCTATAGTATGTAACCAAACGGCCCGTGACACTTCTATTCTACTGTAGAGATTGATAAGATATTATTAAATAACATGGCCAATTGACATCTACATGCATGTCGACGTTCATGCACAATTTAACATTGTCTATCACCCTCTTGCACCTATATGGCTATATATAAACCCTTGAAACCCCTTATTCCATATTCACTCTTCAACTAGTCATAAGAAGCTAATTTTAAGTTGCTCACTTAGAGATGGTTTCAAAGAGCAATGCTTCACTAGCTTTCTTTCTAGCTCTCAATCTTCTCTTTTTTGCCACAGTTAGTGGCTGTACATGTGAAACTCCTACGATCCCCAAGCCAAAACCCAAACCTACACCAAAACCAACACCAACAACACCAACACCGAAACCAACGCCAACACCGAAACCAACACCACCAACACCAAAACCAACACCAACACCGAAACCAACGCCAACACCGAAACCAACACCACCAACACCAAAACCAACACCAACACCGAAACCAACACCAACACCAAAGCCAGGTATGGCTACTTGCCCTAAAGACATCTTGAAACTAGGGGTGTGTGCAAAGTTGCTTGGTGGGTTGGTTGGAGTCGTAGTTGGTTCTCCACCTGTTAAGCCATGTTGCACCCTTATCCAAGGCCTTGCTGACACTGAAGCCGCAATTTGCCTATGCACAGCCATTAAAGCTAATGTTTTGGGGATCAACCTTAACGTGCCTGTCTCTCTTAGCTTGCTTCTTAATGTCTGTGGTAAGAAAGTCCCAAATGGCTTTAAGTGTGCCTAAGTTAATCAAGATATGTGGTTCTCTTGATTTTTATCGATCTTCTGATCTTATTACGTACGTATAGTAAGAGCTTAGATGTAAAGGCTCTCGTGGTTACATTTCGTTTATGTGCTGTCTGTTATTGATATCATGATTAGATCGAAAGGAATCATGTTCTATATTTGTAACAGTTTGTTGAAAATAAAAGCAATTTTGTTTTAAATATTCTAGAATTATTAGAACTTTGGAAAAATGTTATCGAGATCGGCCAACTACATTATTTGCTTTAAGCACATGCATGGCCAAGAAAACTCTACTGTGAATCGAAAGCAGCCTAGCCTACATAAATGGTAAATTGCATGAAAAGAAATGGTAGAGCAACGTAGTTACATGGTTTGATTTAAAAATGGTAGAGCAACGTAGTTACATGGTTTGATTTAGTAATATGCAAAGAGTACTATATAACTTTTTACATCAAACCTTCACTTTAAATATTTTTGTTTTTATTATATAACACATTATGAAAATTATACCAAATTAAAATACATTTAAAACACAATTTATTTATATATTTTGCATCAAGTATTTGAAACGGGGAGAGTAGATTATTTTCTCAATGATTCTAGAAGGAACAAGATTAATGTAATGTAGCCTTGCTAGTGAAAATAATCTAAAAAAAATGTATAGACAAAAACAAAACCTGTCATATAAACAACCATAGGGTCCATTTCAAGTGGTCTGCTCGTACGGATTTGATGGAAACTCAAAAAAGTACATATCCCCGACAATGTTTGACCCAAATATAAAAATAAATAAATAAATAAAAGTTTTAACTAGGTGAACTGGGTCATATTTACTCAACAGGTTTTTGGCAAAAATAGAGACTTGTTATGGATAAATACATTTGGATGTCTTTATCTTTTAGCACTGGTTAGAGTTTAAAATATCTAATTAGAAGATATGCATCATTTAGTTTAAGCTTTATCTCTTTGTATGATCTACTGGTTCAATTGCTTTAATCATACTTTCATTCTTTCATGTTCACAACACGTTATCAACATGTTCTAACAAGTTCTTTTGATAGATATTGGAAATAGTGATTACTAACAAGTAGAATTAACAAAGAGAAATTGATTCGTAGTTGGAAGTGAAATGATTTGTTATTCACAATGATGAAGTGTTTACAGAGTAAAGAGAGAATGATAAAATCTAAAACTGAGTTATTACATTACATGAGTGTTCAATTTATACAACTGAAAAAGGGCAGGAAATTTAAAAGTAGTTAAAGGGTGGTTTGGCCATAGCACGTGCTGGTCACGTGCTTTCATTAACAGCTTCTTATTTGTATTTGTAACAGTCATTTGGGAGTTTAGGAATTGTTAAGGTTTGTTTCGAAGCCAAACCTTCAAAGAAAGGCAACTTAATTAGGAGATGAGATAAAAAAATAAATTAGCATATTAGGAAAAAATTTGTTTCATTTGACAACAAGAGAGTCTTATGCATAATGTTCACAAAAGAATTGCGACTCATAGTAAAAAATGTTAGAAACATTAATCTCGCTGCTAATTTACAATAGCATTAATGAATATGTAATGTATCAAAGCATTAATCAACTTCAACTAATCTGCACTTCAATCTTCATAGCTTCATAGCTTTGGTTGGGTGGTTGATCTGTACAAACCTCCAGATTTTGGAATGTTCCTTTTTTCATCATTTAAATACCATACACAGTGATAGATAACTATAATAAGAGACTTTTAACTTAGATATATCTAAATGAGTGTGGCCATTTAGAGTGATGCTAAGTTATGAGGGAGGTAAACTTATGTATATTCTTCACTTGATATATAGTTACCTGATCCCATATCACATTGACTGATTTACAAGCACTACTACAAAAAAAAGTTAAAAAGATCGGTTGAAAACCCTCAAATAGATCGGTTATGAACCACTCTATGTAAGGGTGATCTATTATCCAAATAACCGATCTATTTAATTATGTCTAGAAGTTAGTTAGATCGGTCATTATCCAAATAACCGATCTATTTATTACTCTTCCCCCTCTTTTTTATTTGTTAGATCGGTTTTTAAGAAAACCACTCTATTTGTAGTGATCTTTTTAAGATTTCGTGTAGTTGTGAACCAAGTTATAATCTCGACATTGCTTCAAGAAAACGTGAAGGACCAGAAGTGTAGATTAGAAACTTTGTAACTACCAAGTTAGTTAAATTAGTTAATGTAAAAGTCAACTTAGAAATTCTGTAAAAATAGAAGAGTCATGTCGATTGGATCATGACTATTAGAAAGGAACACATCGTTTGGATTGTGACTAAACCGAACCATCACAAAGGTTCAACACAACCATTCGAATAGACATGACTTTTAGTGAAAGGTTGCAACGGTTCGTGACACCGTTTGAAAACCTATAAGTACTTGTGATTATGTATTATTACAGTGGTTAGACAAATAAATAAGTTATCTTTAGTTTATACTTTGTTTGCATTTTACATTTGACTCAACCACATCGATCCATACACAATTATACACGCCTAGGACAACATTTGGCATCAAGAGCCTCGTCGGAACATCTCGTTACAACAATCAAAACCGAAACCAGACTTGATTTTTCTGGAAACAAGGCATACCCTTCGTACCTTGTTAACACTAGAAGGATTGCCTAGATAACTTAGGGACATAAGAAAGTCGTATACAACTTTCTTTGTGTTGAAATTTGCAAACAGGAAGGACACCGAACCAGAAACTTGTGTCTTGGTTTGTTGGATTAGTTCGTACGCTGCAACAAAACCAGAAGGAATAGAAGAATTCTTGTTTAACAACAACAAGAACGTACTTGTTTGTTTTACTACAACACAACAAGGGAAAAGGAAAAGAAGTCGACTAAGGAATTGTGTATTACCGAGATACACAAGAAAGGAAAAGACGCGCAGAAATTTTATAGGCGTTGCTTGGATAGTTAGAAAGGATACCGGTACAAGAAACAAAACATATAGGGCGTTGACAATACTAACAACAACAACAATTGAAGAAGAACAAGCGAATTGATCACTCGCTGCAGAAAAGAATACCGAATAGGATTCTGAAAGTTTGTTGACATACGGTGTGGAAAAGAAAAGGAACGAAAGGAAAGTATTGTGGAACAACGAAAAGAAGGAGACAAGCAACAGCGGAACGACAAACAAAATTACTTTGTTTAGATGTTGATAGAATACCGTAGGGTATTAAGGAAGGAAAAGAAGAACAGAAGCAATTCGATTGTTGTTTGGCAGAAAGATACCGCAAGTATTTTGCAAAGAAAAGAACTTGGAATAAAGAAAACAACGACAATAACCTGAAGTTGATCGTGGCCAAAAACACTTAGGGTGGATTTGGAGGATAGCCGAGATATAACAAGGGTCTAAGGCACGTAGTAGGAACCAAGTTGAGAAGGAGACGAGGAAAGAAATAACGTGGTTGATTGATGAGGCGAAAAATGATTCGTTTTTAGGGGGTCATTTAAGCCCGAATTCGAATTTATTTGATAAAATATTGCCCTAAATCGTTCCTTTTGTGATTTTAGGTACTCTGGGAGTGAAATCTGGAAAAGGAAGCAATTCGGACGTTTTTGGAGCATAAAAGTGAAGAAAACGCCAAAGTTTTAATTTTCCATGCTGGGAACAGTAGGTGACGGCGTCAAGAGTAACTCCCTGACGGCGTCAAGAGCAAAATTCCATGACGACCCAGTACAGATTTGACGGCGTCATGAAGGTAGGGCGTCAAGAGTAAAAGTCATGACGGCCTGGAAATGATTAAGTCTTGACGGCGTCAAATGTAGATCAAGGCATTCCGAGAATAGTTTTGGCAGCGAGGTGACGGCGTCACAAGCTTTGTCTTGACGCCGTCAGACCTCTTTTCCTATATATAGTTTTCTAGTTTTTCACATTTAAGGAGAGAAGTTTTGGAGAAACCCTAAGTACGAACTTGGTGCGAATTTTACAGGTTTTTCAAGGGTTCCAAGCCCTTGATACCTTACATGTGTAATTAAGATAAGTGTTCTTTCAATTCAATCAATATGTCTATGTGTTGGTTGTCTATATCTTGTTCTTGTCTTAATTCCATCATGCTAGGCTAGATCTATCTTGTGTTTGCTTAGATCTAATGAAACCTAGATGTTAATTATGTGTTGATTACTTGTTTATACTTGTTTTCGATGTATGATTTATATGTTAGGCTTAAGAAAACTGGCAGATCTCTAATTGGTAACATGCTTGAACGTTTTAAGAAACATGAACCGACGCGCACTAGGTCTTTATTGGTTGTATTTAATGCATGAGCCACTATTTACAATCCCGATAGTTGTGCTGGGCATGGTGTAGGAGGAGATAAAAGCTCATAGAATTGGGGAGTTAAGTGTGCCACCCCATGAATGGTATTAAGGAATACGATTCGTCATCCATGCATTTATAATAAGTAATTAACGTGTAAAAGATGTCTAGGGAGTAGTGAAATCTAAGTAAACACATTTTCTCCACTTATTGCTCACAACTTTAGTATAATTTAGTTTATTTTCATTTTTAGTATTTTATTTTGATTGCATCTTTAGTATTGGGTTAGTTGATTAGCAACTAATTCCGCCCAAATCCTTCAAACCCGAGAATTTTAATTGCTTTCTAAAAAAATATAAAAACACAAAAATAATCATCCCTCACCTTTAGAACTAGTATTTAGGCTTTCTAATCCTAGCGACACTATTCCTAAGCTGAACGATCAATCCCCCGGTACTTGTCACTATACTATACTACAACGATCAGGTACACTGCCTGGTGGGGGTTGTAAGCTTCTCGAGATTCCTCGAGAGGTAAAGCCTGTTGCGATTCCCATGCATCATTGATATAGTTCTAAGTATCGACACACAAGTGGGAACATCGTTGTGTTTTGACACAACAACGAGGTCACAAAAATCAAAACTTTGGATTTCAATTATACTTTATAGTATAGATATTTACTTCATTATTAGGAAATCCCGAGAACTATATATTGATCCCGTATTACTAGGATTCACGGAAAAACTATTTCTGTTCCCGTAGTAGTAGAATTACCATATTGGTTAGAATTCCCATAAGATTAGAAAGTGAAAATCTTAAATACTTTTAATATGTCCGGTGACGATTCAAGCACATCAAACACTACACTTAAACCCATGACACCTATTGCACAATACCAATGCCCTAAACTCAAAGACACAAAGTACACAGTTTGGGCTATACAAATTAAAATCATATTAGAAGCACATGGTTTGTGGGAGACAATAGAAACTAAGGAAGATACACAACTAGATGATAAGAAAGATAAGGCAACAATGGCCTTACTATATCAAGTGTTGACCGAGGATGTGATATTACAAGTAGCAAATTGCAAAACGTCAAAAGAATTGTGGGAATCATTGAAAAGGAGACACGTAGGAGAAGAAAAAGTGCAACAAGCACGATTACAATCACTTATGATAGGATCTAATGCCCTTCAAATGAAGGATGATGAAACGGTGGATGCATTTACAAACAAACTTAACAGTTACAGAACTAAGGCAAAAGAATTAGGAAAGACCTTGGATGAATCACTTTTAGTACGAAAACTATTAGACTCCACACCCGATAGATTCATTCAGATAGTAGCATCCATAGAACAGACGAATGATCTCGACGATATCACTTTAGATGAGATCACTGGAAAACTTAAGGCATTCGAGGAAAGGATAAAACTCCGAAAGGGAGGACAAGTAGATAGCCAGGATAACCTATTATTCGCACAAGGCGAACACTCTAGAAATAAAGAAACGGTTTAACAAATATAGGGGTAGATCAAACTACTCACGAGGAAACTGGCAAAATAAAGGAAATAGAGATAACTCGAATGGAGAAAATTCAACTCACAACAACAAACCCAATAAATATAAAGGTGAGTGGAATAAGAAAAAGGTAAAATGTTTCAATTGCGGGAAACATGGACATTTTAAGAGAGAATGTAGAAGTCCACCAACAACACAAGAACAATCAAACCTTATCTATGAATACGATAAACCATCACTATTAATGACTACACACGAAGAAGTATTGTTAAATGAAGGACAAATACAACCCGGAAAATATGCTACAACAGATGCTAGCATATGGTATTTAGATAATGGTGCAAGCAACCATATGACAGGAACCAAGAGTCACTTTAAAGATATCGACGAAAGCATCACTGGACGCGTTCGTTTTGGAGATGGATCATATGTAGAGATAAAGGGTAGAGGTTCAATATTATTAGGATGTAGAAACAAGGAGCAAAAGATAATATCAGATGTTTACTACATACCAAACCTCAAGAGCAACATACTTAGTCTAGGACAACTTACCGAAATAGGTTGTAAGATCATCATGGATGGAAACAAGCTGACTTTGTATGATAAGAATAAGAAGTTGTTGATGAAGGTAGAAAGATCGAAGAATAGACTTTATAGTATTAGACTACAAATAGAAGCACCAATATGCCTCTTAGCAAATGTGGATAACCAAGCATGGTTATGGCACGCTAGATTAGGTCATCTGAACTTTGACGATATCAACAAGATGACAAGAAAAGGATTAGTAGAAGGAATACCAAGAATAAATCATGCATGACAAGTATGTGATGCATGTTTATTAGGAAAACACAGCAGAACACCATTTCTAAACCAAGCTAAATTCAGATCAAAGAACCCATTTGTGACAACTGGCAAAATAGGGAGCCGTTTTTAAAACCCGCATTACATTAAAAATTATAATTTTGGAATTTTTGAAAAGTTTATTGGACGAGATGTTTTATGAACGTTGGAATGTATTTTTGATCGTACGTTTATTATGAGGATTTATTATTTACTTATGGTTTGGTTTGATTCGTTCGTGATGATTTATTTTGAGATTGTTATTTTGGCACTACTTTGACTCCGGCACTAGGTTAACCTAACAATTTTAATTATATTTTAATATTGGTTCGGATATGATTATTTTTGGAACGGGTTCGGTTTGAGAAAGTTGTTTGGTTATTTAAAGTTTCGGGTTTGGTCCGTGTAATTACACCGGGCTACTTAACCCACTACACCTCTTACTATCCTTATTATCATTATTAAAAATCCTTTTTTTTAAGAGTATATTACTTGAATCGTCCTTGTGGAGCCGGCCATAACAACACACCCAACACCCTCATCACCAACAATACTCTCTCTCTCTCTTTTCAATATATCAACCATCACCGCCGCCCCTAATCACCTCAATAGCACCATCACCGCCGCCCCTACATCAAATCCAACACCACCATCTTAACCACTTTCTTCCGATCTATCTATTGGGACAAACCACGCGCGATTTGGACCACTATAACACCTATTTCGAATTAATATCACCACAAACACATCACCACTTTTCGTATTGTTTGGAGTTCACTTCGATTTGACCTTGGAGTTTGAAGGTGGGTCGAGTTTTGACTCGAGTTTTGGTTTGAACCGTGACCTAGGGTCACGAATCTTATTTTCCTTTCGGGTTTTATGGTTATTGATACAAGATTCAAGTGGGTTTTTTTGATAAAAATGAGTTAAATGGAAGTTTGGTATCCGGGTTGTATTTTTCCGATGGGTCGAGACTCGACCGAGAGCTAATGCTCTCGGTTTGGGTGATTGTCATGTTGTTTTCTTGACCATTCGGTGTATATTTGATCTTTGGTTCTCGATATGTGATGTTTGATTGTCCTTAGTTATGCTTGGAGGACCCTTGTGGTCGTTTGGTTTCTTGGCCGACACCCCCAAGGGGGGCTGTTTGGTTCGGTATGGCTCAAAAGAGCTAGCCGAGACCTATTGGTCTCGGGTGTGACTCCCGTATTATGTTTCGGGCTCATTTTGACCCGGGTTGACTTGGTAACTCAACCCGTAACTTATTTGGTTTTCGGATATATTGTTACTTGTCGGTTTATTATTATTGTTATTGTCGTGGTTGTGATGTTTTGACCACGGTGCTTATTGGAATATTATTTTGAACTTGAGTGGCATATTTGGATTTTACGAGATAATTTGGAGATGTGTTGACGAGTGTGGAATTGGGGACCGATTGTGAGACGGTCAATAGATGACGGAGATAGGTTAGTTGGGTGCCGTAGTCGGACCCTCATGTTGTAGCACGTGGATATGGGATTGATTTGGACGGAGATGATATATTTATTTTTGACTTGATACTTATTTTGGACTTGGACTATGAGCCAAGAGTCATGACTCGGACATGTGACCAAATTCTATGACTCGATAATCATTTATAAGTCAATATTAAAAATAATACTCGTAATACTATTATTGAGAATATAATCGTTTATATATGTATATAGACGTGTTAAACGTATATATATATATATATATATATATATATATATATATATATATATATATATATATGCGTTTATTAATAATAACACGATCACGAGTAAACGTATAATAATATAACGATAGTTATTATACTATGCAAATAGTGTAATGAATATTGGAATATTGTTATAAATAATAACTATAAATAACGGCGAAATAATAAGTCGGGTGAATAATAATTAAAAACGTGATTTTTATAAATTTAAAAACTTATCGAGTTATACAAGTTGTGGTTATTTAAAGTCCAAGTGGGCATTATATTGTGACTTTGTGTTGTCATGGATAGATGACGATTAATATAAACATTTTCTATAGTAAGTGACTTATTTAATCGACGGATTAGATCGAGTTATTTAATTATATAAAATGAGTATATTAACGGGCATCGTATCCCACGACGCCCATAGGATGTGGTATATGTTTTAGGGTAATAAATTATTATGTATCTCGTGGAATTTGGCCGATTCGACGATATATATAGGGAATTTATAGGACTACTATATATACCAAATAGAATTCTTTGTGCTATGTGCTTTAGGTTGTGTATAATTTTGGAACGATATATTACGTAAATAAATATGGGAGATTACCAAATCGACGGATTTGATAAGCTTCGATGATTATTTAATTAATATGTTGGGCTAATATTAGACCTATAGTTGGTTTATTATTTCGTTCGTTGTGGCTTTTTGTTTGAGTTGTGTCGACCCTTCACCCATATGGATACCAAACGTCGAATTTCAAATTAATATGAAGTTAATTCAAGAAATGGATATTTTGGAAAGTAAAATGGAATACGTTCGGGAATGGGAATATTTGATTTTTGAGGAAATGATTTCTGAACGAGTTTGATATTGTTAGGAAGTGCCGAGTCTGTAGTTGCCGTTACGTGAGTTGCTTGAGTTTGCTTACGTCTTTCTTCTATCATTTTCTTTTGAGGATTTCTGGACTTGAGGTGAGTCATAGCCCCACTTTTACTCTTGAACTTTGTTTTCAATACTTGGGGTGAGAAACTGGCAAATGTTTTATGTGGACTGTTATCGCTTTATTTATTTATTTCAAAACTTGCTATACTTATAGAACTAGGTAGGATTAAGCGAGGCCTAGTCCCGAACTAGGTAAGCTATTGAGTTTGGTTGTTGAGCGAGGCCTAGTCCCGAACTAGGTAAGCTATTAGATTGGTTATAGAGCGAGGCCTAGACTTGAGCTAGGTAAGCTATTGACTGGATTGATTTGAGCAATAGCGTGCACCTATAGGTTTGATTTGATTTGGTTGAGTTGATTCGGTATGGATGATCTTGGTTGGATATTTTGGTTGGATGATTCAGGCCTAGTCTAGCTAGCAAGCGTTTTGCGTATATGTCCACTATATCGAATTATGAATTTAAACCTATGATCTCACCAGCGAAAGCTGACTTTTAGCGCGTTTTCTCAGGTAATTAAGTGATGCTTTATGGATGCTTGGGATTGGAGGCTTGGCAATGGCACCGGTTATGGATCTACTTTTCTAAAACTCTGATAACTATTATGGACCTATGTTTATTTCTTTGGGCCTTACTTTGGATAATTCGTGGGATAAATGTAAACTTTAAAACCCGTTTTGGTTGTGTTTTCCTATGTTTACTTTATCTCGTTCTTTTATGTCTTGTGTTTGGATACCAATCCCCGTAGCACCCCAAAAGCTTGTCAGTCTTCCGCTGTATCAAATTTTGGGGGTGTTACAGATTCGTATCAGAGCCAAGGTTATAGAGAACTAGGTAAATAGACACCTAAACTATAACCGATTTTTATAGAAAACGATCCTCGACCATTGCCCGCCAGCCCGCCAAGCCGAAGCATCATTGTTATTATTGAGGTATTATGAGATTTATGAGATGATTATTAGATTTGGATTCTTGAGATGATTTGAGGTTTATTGATTTAGTGATATGATGGCATTTTGAGGAATTATATGAGTTTGAGGAATTATATGGCTTAATTGTTTTATGAATGATTTTAGTAATGCGGTATTTTAAATCTTTCTTGATATATATGATTTGGGATTATTTGGTGATGTTGATATGGTATTTCGAGTTCGCGGTTTAGTTGTTTTGAAACACTTACACCTACCCTACGCCGTTGTCACAGACTATGGCCTCCCGTACGCATGACATTGTTGAGGATATTCTTACTGCACCGGTATTTCCAGCACAGTTTACCATGGCTCCTGATGACCCTTACCAGGTTGCCATGCATTCAGCAACTGTGACACCGACAGGTTCTACTTCAGCACCACCTGCTGCATCTACGCAGGGACCCTCATCTTCTCTAGGGCTCCCTGGTACATCGAGGTAGCTTACACTTCATCAGGCTTTGGCTCGTGTGGCTCCACGTTTTGCCCACCGAGCTACGGCACGTATGTTGGTACGCACTACTTCACCACCTTTACAGATAGATGCTCACTCTCTTCTGTCAGAGGTGCCACCTGCATCATTGCGTCGTCGTCCTAGATCACCTACCCCTTCACCACATGGTTCACCTATTAGGAGACGACGATTGATGATGTACTCTTCTGATGAGGAGGAGGAGGAGTACGAGGGTGAGGATAAGACTGATGACCCTCAGGAGGCTGAGCAGGGTGATGATGATGACCCTGAGGAGGAGGATGACCCTCAGGAGGAGGAGATGCCTGATGATGATGATTTATTAGTGCCGCCAGCTCAGGCTGAGGAGCCTGATTTACCTATACATCCGATTGAGCCTGTTTCACCTGATCATCCATTTTTGTTTGAGTTGCCACCTGGTAGTCCCATTGAGTCGGATGCACTTCTGAGGTTTCTGCTGAGCATGCAGATTTAGGTGAGACTGGTAGGATGTGGGCTCAGATTACTGATCTTGGTGTGAGAGTTACACGTATGTATGAGCGGATTGATAGGGTGACCGTTGAGTTCATTGGGGAGTTGAGGATTGACATGGTTATGGCTGAGAGGAGAGTTACCGAGATGAGGAGGGGTTTGATGGAGGTTCACGAGCATATCGAGAGTTTACAGCGAGGTTTCATTACAGCTCGAGAGGCCGTCCGCAAGTTATGGCAAAGGAATGCCGAGCTGGAGAAGGAGGTGGCTGACCTCAAGAGAGACAGCGACACACATAGTGTGGAGTTAGGATCATTATGGAGAGATCTTGATGGCTTGAGGCAGGAGTTGGGGAGCCTCCGCCAGCAGCGTGGCTAGATGTTTGAGCTATATTATCTTGTTGCTTTCCTAACCGAGGAGTGTTCGGTTGGAAAAGCTAGTTATCCCATTTTGATGTATTTTCAGTTGATTTCCCGTCTTGTTGGAACGATTATTATCTTTTGTGTTTTCGGTAGTTGGAACGATGTTGGATCTTTATTGTATGGTTGATGGTTATTGTTATATGGTATTATGTGGTTTTTGGATATTATGGAAATTGAGTTCCTATTCGCCTTATTGATGTCTTGTGGTGTACTGTTTATATTCTTTCCATGACTTGGCTTCGTTGATTTAATTCTTGTTGAGCATATGATAAGTTCTATCAGAGACTCACGAACTAGTATGATGTTTCAGATCAATGGCCCCACGACGAAACCCTGTTAGAGCTACCAGAACTGGTCCTGCAACGACTACCCCTGGTCGTCGAGGACACCGTCCTACTCGAAATGTTGAGACCCCTACTCCTGATAACCTGGACACTACTAACCGCAACAACAAGAATCAAAATGTTGATGTTCAAGGAGACAACGATCATGTTCCACTTAACGCACCTACTGTGGATCAAGCAATGATCAATCAACTTGTGGAGCAATGAGTTGCTGAGCTACTAGCTTAGTCGAATCATTCCAACGATTCTGCTGGAACATTTCCACCTGTTCGTACTAATGGATGTGACTACAAGGAGTTTAAGATTTGTGGACCCGTTGAGTTTGGTGGAACTGAAGGAGTGGTCTACTTGGTCAGGTGGATAGAGAAGACTGAGTCAGTGTTTAATGTCAGCGGTTGTGCGGAGAATACGAAGGTAAAGTTTGCTTCTTTTACTTTCAAGGATGAAGCTTTAACTTGGTGGAACAATTACCGAAATTCAGTTGGGAGTGATGTGGCTTATGCTATGACTTGGGAGCAATTTAAGTCTTTGCTGATTCAGACTTACTGCCCAAGGAATGAGATTAAGAAGCTGGAGATTGAGTTCTGGAACCATAAGGTGAAAGGTACCGATATGGCAACTTACAATCGCCGTTATCGGGAGTTAGCTTTACTTTGTCCCGATATGGTTAGGACTGAGACTCAAAGGATTGAGAGGTATACCGATGGGTTGCCAGTAGCTACAAGGAACGATGTGATTTCTGCTAAGCCTGCAAACATTCATGAGGCTATCACTATCGCTCAACAATTGATGGACTCGTTGGCATTGGAAGAAGCTGAGAAAGACAAGAATGGAAAGAGGAAGAGGGATGATCACTCTAAGGGTAATGATCGTCGAAACAAGCGACAAACAACTACTAGAGCTTATGCTATGGGAGATGGAGACAAGAAGAGCTACAATGGAGATGCACCCAAGTGTAATCGATGTTATAAGCATCATTCTGGTCGATGTACTGTGATGTGCAAGAATTGCTCTAAGATGGGACACATAGCTAAGGATTGTAGAGCTTGACCACTTGCTATGGTTCAAGCTACTCCTGAAACTATGAGTAAGGCAAATGTTACTTGCTATGGATGTGGAAAGAAGGGACATTATAGGAATGAGTGTAGGGAATCGTGGAACCAAAGAAATCAAGGATCGGGTGGTAATGGGTACAATAATGGAAACCGTGGAGTTGGATGAAATCGTGGACGACAAGATAATGGGGACCAACGTGTGGAAGCTGGAGCTACTCATGGAAGAGTGTATGCACTTGGGAACGAGAGAGGAGAAGATCCAAACGTCGTTACTGGTACGTTCCTTCTCAATAATCGTTATGCTTCCATACTATTTGATACTGGTGCCGATAAGAGTTTTGTGTCCACTAAGTTTGCACCCTTACTAGAGAAACCCCCGATGGCCTTAGGAGTTGGTTATGATGTAGAGTTAGCTAATGGGAATATAGAGAGGATTAGGACTATCATTCGCGGTTGCACGTTAAACTTTCTGAATCGCCCCTTCAACATAGATCTTCTACCCGTCACGTTAGGAAGTTTTGATGTTATTATTGGCATGGATTTGTTGTCGAAGTATCGTGCTCATATAATTTGCGATGAGAAGATCGTGCGTGTGCCATACGGCAAGGAAATTCTGAACATACCAGGAGATAGAAAAGGATTTGAGAGGCCCATCTAGATTAGCGGTCATATCCTGCACTAAGTTGCCGAAGTAATGGAAACAGGAAGTTACCTTTTCTTAGCTCAAATTTCTGAGAAAGGAGAGAAGGAGAAGAAGGAAAGGTGCATTGGAGATGTACCTATAGTTCGTGATTTTTCGGATGTGTTTCCCAATGATTTGCCGGGAATCCCGCCTACTAGACAAGTGGAGTTCCAGATTGAGTTGATACCTGGTGCTGCACCTGTAGCACGAGCGCCTTATCGTCTTGCACCTACTTAATTGGAAGAGTTGTCGAAAAAATTAGTGGAGTTAGCCGAGAAGGGTTTTATAAAACCAAATTCTTCGCCTTGGGGAGCCCCGGTCTTATTTGTGAAGAAGAAGGATGGATCGTTTCGCATGTGTATTGATTATCGAGAGTTGAACAAGTTAACGGTGAAGAATAGATACCCGTTACCGAGGATTGACGATTTGTTCGATCAGCTTCAAGGATCGAGTGTGTATTCGAAGATTGATTTGAGATCGGGATATCATCAGCTTCGAGTTCGCGAGGAAGATATTCCAAAAACGGCTTTCAGAACCCGTTATGGGCATTACGAGTTTCAGGTAATGCCGTTTGGGTTGACTAACGCACCGGCGGTATTCATGGATCTCATGAATCGGGTGTGTAAGCCTTACTTAGATAAGTTTGTGATTGTGTTCATCGATGACATTCTGATTTATTCGAAGAGTGAGAAGGAGCATGAGGAGCATCTAAGACTTATCTTAGAATTGCTCAGGAAGGAGAAACTGTATGCCAAGTTTTCGAAGTGTGAATTTTGGATTCCGACGGTACAATTTCTAGGGCATGTGATTGATAGACAAGGAGTTCATGTAGATCCTGCTAAGATTGAAGCGATTAAAGATTGGGCTGCACCTACGACCCCAACAGAAGTTCGTCAATTTTTGGGTTTAGCCGGTTATTACCGAAGATTCATTGAGGGACTTTCGAAGATAGCAAAACCGTTGACCAAATTGACTCAAAAGAGTGTTAAGTACGAATGGGGAGATAAGGAAGAGGAAGCATTTCAGTTACTTAAGGAAATGTTGTGTAGTGCTCCTATTTTAGCATTACCTGAAGGTAACGAGGACTTCGTCGTCTATTGTGACGCTTCTCATAAAGGTTTGGGAGCTGTGTTAATGCAACGAGAGAAGGTGATAGCTTATGCTTCCCGACAGCTCAAGAAGCACGAGAAGAACTACACCACCCATGATTTGGAGTTAGGTGCTGTGGTTTTTGCCTTGAGGATATGGAGACATTACTTGAATGGAACCAAGTGTGTAGTGTTTATTGACCACAAAAGTCTGCAACACATCTTGAATCAAAAAGAGCTCAACATGAGACAACGACGTTGGATTGAGTTGCTAAGCGATTATGATTGTGAATTTCGCTACTACCCTGGTAAAGCAAACGTTGTTGCTGATGCTCTTAGTCGAAAGGAGAGAATTCCACCGTTACGAGTTAGGTCATTAGGAATGACTATCGTATCGCCATTACCATCTCAAATATTGGAAGCTCAAACGGAAGCATTGAAAGCAGAGAATCGATCTGCTGAGAATATATTTAGGATGGCAGAAAATGAGAAGGGATTTGTTAAGCGTTCTGATGGAGTATTATGTTTTGGAGAGCGAAGTTGGGTACCATTGTATGGAGGAATTCGAGAGTTGATTATGCATGAGTCGCATAAGTCAAGATACTCTATTCATCCTGGGTCTGACAAGGTGTACCAGGATTTGAAAAAGTTATATTGGTGGCCAAATATGAAGGCAGATATAGCGTTGTATGTTAGTAAGTGTTTGACATGTTCTAAAGTTAAGGCAGAACATCAAAGACCGTCAGGATTATTGACGCAGCCAGAACTCCCAGTTTGGAAGTGGGAGCGTATCATGATGGACTTTATTACCAAATTACCAAAGACAGCTAGCGGTTGCGACGCTATATGGGTAATTGTGGATCGTTTGACTAAGTCTGCTCATTTCCTGGCAATTAGTGAAGACGATAGTGTTGATAAACTTTCGAGGTTGTATGTGAAGGAGATTGTTTCTCGTCATGGAGTTCCGATATCGATTATTTCTGATCGCGACAGCCGCTTTACGTCAGCGTTGTGGCGATCACTTCAAACCGCTTTGGGGACGAGACTTGATATGAGTACTGCATATCACCCCCAAACCGATGGTCAAAGTGAGAGAACTATTCAGACTTTGGAGGATATGCTTCGTGCATGCATCATAGACTTTGGTAAAGGCTGGGAGAAGTATCTACCTCTTGCGGAGTTCTCCTACAACAATAGCTACCACACAAGTCTTAAGGCTGCACCATTTGAAGCTTTGTATGGTCGTAAATGTCGTTCACCTATTGGTTGGGCAGAAGTTGGAGATAGCCAACTCACAGGCCCTGAGCTTATTTTGGAAACTACTGAGAAGGTAACGCAAATTCGAGATCGACTGCAAGCAGCTAGAGATAGGCAGAAAAGCTATGCCGATCAGAGGCGTAAAGCCCTAGAATTCCAGGTTGGAGACAAAGTGATGCTGAAAGTCTCGCCTTGGAAGGGTGTGATACGTTTTGGGAAACGTGGGAAACTAAATCCCCGCTACATTGGACCATTTCTTATTTTGGAAAGAATTGGACCCGTAGCTTATCGATTGGAATTGCCAATGGAATTCAATAAAGTTCATGATGTGATTCATGTTAGCAATCTGAAGAAATGCCTTTCGGAGGAAACGCCAGTTATACCAATCATGGATATTCGTGTGGATGAGAGTTTGAATTTTGTGGAAGAGCCGATTGAGATATTGGACAGAGAGATTGATGCGTGGGAATTGCACCAGGCTTTACCTCTCAAGGGATCTTGAGAAGCTTACAACCCCCACCAGGCAGTGTACCTGATCGTTGTAGTATAGTATAGTGACAAGTATTGGGGGATTGATCGTTCAGCTTAGGAATAGTGTCGCTGGGATTAGAAAACCTAAATACTAGTTCTAAAGGTGAGGGATGATTATTTTTGTATTTTTATATTTTTTAGAAAGCAAGTAAAAATCTCGGGTTTGAAGGATTTGGGCGGAATTAGTTGCTAATCAACTAACCCAATACTAAAGATGCAATCAAAATAAAATACTAGAAATGAAAATAAACTAAATTATACGAAAGTTGTGAGCAATAAGTGGAGAAAATGTGTTTACTTAGATTTCACTACTCCCTAGACATCTTTTACACGTTAATTACTTGTTATAATTGCATGGATGACGGATCGTATTCCTTAATACCATTCATGGGGTGGCACACTTAACTCCCCAATTCTATGAGCTCTTATCTCCTCCTACACCATGCCCAGCACAACTATAGGGATTTTAAACAGTGGCTCATGCATTAAATACAACCAATAAAGACCTAGTGCGCGTCGGTTCATGTTTCTTAAGACGTTCAAGCATGTTACCAATTGGAGATCTGCCAGTTTTCTTAAGCCTAACATATAAATCATTCATCCAAGACAAGTATACACAAGTAATCAACACATAATTAACATCTAGGTTTCATTAGATCCAAGCAAACACAAGATAGATCTAGCCTAGCATGATGGAATTAAGACAAGAACAAGATATAGACAACCAACACATAGACATATTGATTGAATTAAAAGAACACTTATCTTAATTACACATGAAAGGTATCAAGGGTTTGGAACCCTTGAAAAACCTGTAAAATTCGCACCAAAATCGTACTTAGGGTTTCTCCAAAACTTCTCTCTTTTTAATGTGAAACTTAGAAAACTATATATAGGAAAAGGGGTCTGACGGCGTCAAGACCAAACTTGTGACGCCGTCACCTCGCCGCCAAAACTCTTCTCGGACTGCCTTGATCTACATTTGACGCCGTCAAGACTTAATCATTTCCAGGCCGTCATGACTTTTACTCTTGACGCCCTACCTTCGTGACGCCGTCAAATCTGTACTGGGTCGTCATGGAATTTTGCACTTGACGCCGTCAGGGAGTTACTCTTGACGCCGTCACCTACTGTTCCCAGCATGGAAAATTACGACTTTGGCGTTTTCTTCACTTTTATGCTCGAAAAACGTCCGAATTGTTTCCTTTTCCAGATTTCTCTCCCAAAGTACCTAAAATCATAAAAGGAACGATTTAGGGAAATATTTGATCAAATAAATTCAATTCCGGGCTTAAATAACCCCCTAAAAACGGATCATTTTTCACCTCATCATATACCCTTACACTTGAGATTTGCTTGTCCTCAAGCAAATGCGCTTTTATTCTAGTCAAAATACAAGTTAGGGGTCATTTAACACTAATATAAAAGTAATTACAACAAATAATCGTTCCACTAAAGACCAATAGACAAGCACGGAGGTCATACACTAGCACCTCACAAATAGTGTTTAGATACTCACATCTCTCGGGTGTAATAAAGTGTAAATTACAATATGGAAACGGAAGATATCTCTCACTACCTGTCATAGCAAAATAGATTACCATAGGCTTGGGAAAGGATCAAACCTCCACCACATGGCGTAAGCACCTAGGATAAACTATCAAAGAGGTCTTTTAAAGGGTTGTAACGTTAGGTGCAGGGATATGAAATACACGGTTTTGTTGGATAAAGGGAGATTTACTGGTGGCGAGTTAACAATCTTGGTTAATTACATGTACAATATGGCGTTGCTAAGCCAAGACTAGACTCGACTTAAGCTAATAAATGAAAAATAACAAAAAAAAAAAAAATAAAATAAAATGAACATAGAATAAAAAGGGATGGTAGTCCGTATGTTTTTTCTCTTTTCCTTTTTCTATTTTTTTTTTTTTTTTTTTTTTTTTTTTTTTTGCATACACTCTTACCCTACCATCCAAAATAATACATCATAGGGAATGAACATTTCCCTTACACTTGAATTTTTACATACTTTACATTAAACTAATCTAATGACTCAAATTAAGAAAATCAAAACACTTGGAGCACTTTTAAGATTAACGTACATATGAGGGTAATAAATGATGTTCTTCCCCATTACTCCATACAATAAGTACTTTACCCATGAGTCCCAATCGTCCCAAAACAATATGTACAAGGATATGACTCGACTTAGCAACCATGTAATCAATTAGATAGTTAACTTAGAGTTTAACAAATAACAATAATGCACTAAAAATGAGCGCATATACGGAAGGCTAAGGCGATTTGGTTGTACATTTAAGTGGGGTGTAACAAATTCTTCCTTTAAGTAAAATGCTTAAAGTTAGAAACGAAAAGATAGGCGCGGAGGGGTGTACTAGGGGTTTCGTGTACTAAAAATGAGTACAACGCTAAGGGTGTGGGAAAATTAGTTGACTTAACTAGCCAAGTAATATGACTTAAATGGTCAAGTAATTATGATACGGGTTTAACACAAGGGTGATCCTAATGCCTCTTATCATGTAGTAAATCCTACTACACGAATGTAGTCTCACTAGCGGTCTCGGGATGCATCACTAACGCAAGTTCTAGAATCTAAATGCTACCGGTACACTCATAAGCACTAATAGTAAATGCTTTTCCTATCAAATCTAAAGGCGAACCTCACATATTTGGGTGGAAAATTTTTCTGAATATACGGTTTTGTGCTAGTCATACAATCTCCTATCCATGAGACGCTTGCTATGGCTAAAGTTTACTCCTAAATGTTGTAAAAAATTTTAAATTTGGCGCTAAAATTGCACTAACAAGTATTTCTCATAGTTTTATTACACATCTACCATTAAACAAAACAAACTCAAGCAAAAGTGCATATGTAAGGTATCATCTTTTTACCCTCCCCTTACACTTAAGATGAACATTCTCCCCAATGTTCAAGTAAAGAATGTAAAAGTGAAAAAGTAAAGAGAATGAAATCAAATACTCCTCTGATTCGCTCGGTATGGATAATAAGGTGGCCAGGTTAAATCTTCCTCCAAGAAAATGAACAATCAAAGCTTCCCTTCCAGAATATAAATCATCTTCTTGTCATACATAACCTGTAAAACCTGATAAAATAGACAAGACAACCTCGCGTAAAATCGGCGGCATCCTATATAAGTTACTAAATCCTAGAAAACAAGATAAGATATAATGCTTGTGGAATGAAGTTTGCAGATCTCCTGGAGATTATAAAACTTAATAATTCACAAAAACCATAAGACTCCGTTAGAAAAACAAAACCGGTAAAATTTCCAGATTTTTACACTTGACGCCGTCAAGAGTAAACTCTTGACGCCGTCAGAAGTGACCTGCAGAAATTCTTATGTTAAGTTTCCGGAAATTTTCTGGAAAAACTTGGTCCTACTTCCTGGAAAATCCTGCAAAACTTCATTATGACTCAATACAAGCATTTGACTCTAACAAATACGAATATACATGATCATTTAATATTGTGGAGAATCATGATCGGTTTGTTTCTTAAAAACATATTTGGGGTTTCCCCTTACACTTATCTTTTGCAAAAATACCTTTAGGTGGAGTTAAGACTAGGCCAAAACAACAAAGTAAAGTATTTCCACTATTTAGTTTAGAAACATGATCTACCAACAATAAAAATTAAGCATGCATACGGAAGCAAATAACAAACAAACAAAATAAATCACACAAAACATGGGTTGCCTCCCAAGAAGTGCTTTTCTTTATTTACAAGTCTTGTAGCTAGACTCAAGGTCATGGGTTACGTTTTCCTTTCCCGCAAAATGAATGCGGTTTCAAACATCTTAACCGATCTCTCATCCTTCCTATACTCGGGGCCTAAAGCTAAACATTTCGAGTAATAGATCTCTTTCTTTTTGTAACCTCCAATGTTTCTCTCTTCCTCACTCTCAACCTTAATCACAGGGATGTTGTCAACATCGAGATCCTCAACTTCTCCAAACCTCTCTTCTTTATGGGGCATCCTATATCTAATGTTTTTCTCTTTGGTTGCGAATGTGATAGTGCCCTCATCGTGGTTATAAGTCATTTTAGAGGTTTTGACAAAAGGTTCTCCTAAAACAATCTGACACAAAGATTGATCAATAATTCCCCTAACATCTTCTAAGATCATAAAGTCACACCTATAAACAAAATCCCCAATGAAAACATGTAACCCTCTAACCCGCTCAACAAAATTACTCATGCGATTAGGGTTGTAAGGGTCCCGCCTAGGTTTCAATTTTTCGTTCATGATCCAATTATAATAAAGCCTAGACATGATGTTCATCGGTGCCTTTAAATCGATATAAGTGTGTTCTCTAAACATATGACCAATCATGCATGGGACCTTAAGATTGATAGAATCGTGTTTCCTAATCCATGGGCGTTTTCGGTACTTTGCGGGGCAAGGGCATTTTAGAAGGAACTTATGGTACCTCAATTCCTCAAGGGTTGGTGTGGAACTCCTAAATATTCTATAATCATCCCATGGCCCTTCCCTACAAGTGTTACTCCCTAGCTTGATTTCACATTCATTCATCACATTGACCTTTATTATTTCATCATTTTCCGTTTTAAGTTGGTTATGTTGCAAAATAACTTCCTTGGGCAAGGTGAATCTAGCTAAGAAGTAGGAAGCAAGATCGTCCCAAGAGGAGAGGGACCTTTTCGGGAGTTGGAATAACCATTGAAGAGCCCGACCATGTAAAGAGAATTGAAATAGGGCTAAGAGTTCCCCTTCTTGATTATCAACACCTAACCCTATAGAATTGGTAATTTTTAGGTAGTTCTCAAGGTGTTGGGTCGGGTTCTCGAAAAAGTATCCAAAGAATGCACACCCGACTTGCACTAATCGAATGGTGCTGGATTGCAAACGGATGGACCTTATAGGTGGGTGGATTGGTTGTGGTAAGGTTTGTGGGTGGTTTTGTTGCGGTGGGTTGACGGGTTCAAGTATGTTTCCATTGTCCATGATGTCGGGTGGTGAAGAGTTACGAACAAAAACACAAAGAAATAAGATAGACTAAAGAGAACCTAAAAATAAAAATAAAATCTTACTAGAAAGGAATCTAGCAAGTAGACCTAATAAAAAGAAATTCTAACCTAGACAATAACTATTCCCCGGGCTGCGGCGCCAAAAACTTGATGCGTGGGAATTGCACCAGGCTTTACCTCTCAAGGGATCTTGAGAAGCTTACAACCCCCACCAGGCAGTGTACCTGATCGTTGTAGTATAGTATAGTGACAAGTACCGGGGGATTGATCGTTCAGCTTAGGAATAGTGTCGCTAGGATTAGAAAACCTAAATACTAGTTCTAAAGGTGAGGGATGATTATTTTTATATTTTTATATTTTTTAGAAAGCAAGTAAAAATCTCGGGTTTGAAGGATTTGGGCGGTATTAGTTGTTAATCAACTAACCCAATACTAAAGATGCAATCAAAATAAAATACTAGAAATGAAAATAAACTAAATTATACTAAAGTTGTGAGCAATAAGTGGAGAAAATGTGTTTACTTAGATTTCACTACTCCCTAGACATCTTTTACACGTTAATTACTTGTTATAATTGCATGGATAACGGATCGTATTCCTTAATACCATTCATGGGGTGGCACACCTAACTCCCCAATTCTATGAGCTCTTATCTCCTCCTACACCATGCCCAGCACAACTATAGGGATTTTAAACAGTGGCTCATGCATTAAATACAACCAATAAAGACCTAGTGCGCGTCGGTTCATGTTTCTTAAGACGTTCAAGCATGTTACCAATTGGAGATTTGCCAGTTTTCTTAAGCCTAACATATAAATCATTCATCCAAGACAAGTATACACAAGTAATCAACACATAATTAACATCTAGGTTTCATTAGATCCAAGCAAACACAAGATAGATCTAGCCTAGCATGATGGAATTAAGACAAGAACAAGATATAGACAACCAACACATAGACATATTGATTGAATTAAAAGAACACTTATCTCAATTACACATGAAAGGTATCAAGGGTTTGGAACCCTTGAAAAACCTGTAAAATTCGCACCAAAATCGTACTTAGGGTTTCTCCAAAACTTCTCTCTTTTTAATGTGAAACTTAGAAAACTATATATAGGAAAAGGGGTCTGACGGCGTCAAGACCAACCTTGTGACGCCGTCACCTCGCCGCCAAAACTCTTCTCGGACTGCCTTGATCTACATTTGACGCCGTCAAGACTTAATCATTTCCAGGCCGTCATGACTTTTACTCTTGACGCCCTACCTTCGTGACGCCGTCAAATCTGTACTGGGTCGTCATGGAATTTTGCACTTGACGACGTCAGGGAGTTACTCTTGACGCCGTCACCTACTGTTCCCAGCATGGAAAATTAAGACTTTGGCGTTTTCTTCACTTTTATGCTCCAAAAACGTCCGAATTGCTTCCTTTTCCAGATTTCTCTCCTAAAGTACCTAAAATTACAAAAGGAACGATTTACGGCAATATTTGATCAAATAAATTCAATTCCGAGCTTAAATGACCCCCTAAAAATGGATCATTTTTTGCCTCATCAGAGATCAAACGACTTAAGAGAAGTCGCATCCCGCTCATCAAAGTTCGTTGGAATTCGCGGCATGGACCGGAATTCACGTGGGAACGTGAGGATGAGTTTCGAAAGAGATATCCGAAGCTTTTTACTTCGTAGATGGGTTGTTATTTTGGCACTACTTTGACTCCGGCACTAGGTTAACCTAACAATTTTGATTATATTTTAATATTGGTTCGGATATGATTATTTTTGGAACGGGTTCGGTTTGAGAAAGTTGTTTGGTTATTTAAAGTTTCGGGTTTGGTCCGTGTAATTACACCGGGCTACTTAACCCACTACACCTCTTACTATCCTTATTATCATTATTAAAAATCCTTTTTTTTAAGAGTATATTACTTGAATCGTCCTTGTGGAGCCGGCCATAACAACACACCCAACACCCTCATCACCAACAATACTCTCTCTCTCTCTTTTCAATATATCAACCATCACCGCCGCCCCTAATCACCTCAATAGCACCATCACCGCCGCTCCTACATCAAATCCAACACCACCATCTTAACCACTTTCTTCCGATCTATCTATTGGTACAAACCACGCGCGATTTGGACCACTATAACACCTATTTCGAATTAATATCACCACAAATACATCACCACTTTTCGTATTGTTTGGAGTTCACTTCGATTTGACCTTGGAGTTTGAAGGTGGGTCGAGTTTTGACTCGAGTTTTGGTTTGAACCGTGACCTAGGGTCACGAATCTTATTTTCCTTTCGGGTTTTATGGTTATTGATACAAGATTCAAGTGGGTTTTTTTGATAAAAATGAGTTAAATGGAAGTTTGGTATCCGGGTTGTATTTTTCCGATGGGTCGGGACTCGACCGAGAGCTAATGCTCTCGGTTTGGGTGATTGTCATGTTGTTTTCTTGACCATTCGGTGTATATTTGATCTTTGGTTCTCGATATGTGATGTTTGATTGTCCTTAGTTATGCTTGGAGGACCCTTGTGGTCGTTTGGTTTCTTGGCCGACACCCCCAAGGGGGGCTGTTTGGTTCGGTATGGCTCAAAAGAGCTAGCCGAGACCTATTGGTCTCGGGTGTGACTCCCGTATTATGTTTCAGGCTCATTTTGACCCGGGTTGACTTGGTAACTCAACCCGTAACTTATTTGGTTTTCGGATATATTGTTACTTGTCGGTTTATTATTATTGTTATTGTCGTGGTTGTGATGTTTTGACCACGGTGCTTATTGGAATATTATTTTGAACTTGAGTGGCATATTTGGATTTTACGAGATAATTTGGAGATGTGTTGACGAGTGTGGAATTGGGGACCGATTGTGAGACGGTCAATAGATGACGGAGATAGGTTAGTTGGGTGCCGTAGTCGGACCCTCATGTTGTAGCACGTGGATATGGGATTGATTTGGACGCAGATAATATATTTATTTTTGACTTGATACTTATTTTGGACTTGGACTATGAGCCGAGAGTCATGACTCGGACATGTGACCAAATTCTATGACTCGATAAACATTTATAAGTCAATATTAAAAATAATACTCGTAATACTATTATTGAGAATATATATGTTTATATATGTATATAGACGTGTTAAACGTATATATATATATATATATATATATATATATATATATATATATATATATATAAATGCGTATATTAATAATAACACGATGATGAGTAAACGTATAATAATATAACGATAGTTATTATACTATGCAAATAGTGTAATGAATGTCGGAATATTGTTATAAATAATAACTATAAATAACGGCGAAATAATAAGTCGGGTGAATAATAATTAAAAACGTGATTTTTATAAATTTAAAAACTTATCAAGTTATACGAGTTGTAGTTATTTAAAGTCCAAGTGGTCATTATATTGTGACTTTGTGTTGTCACGGATAGATGACGATTAATATAAACATTTTCTATAGTAAGTGACTTATTTAATCGACGGATAAGATCGAGTTATTTAATTATATAAAATGAGTATATTAATGGGCATCGTATCCTACGACGCCCATAGGATGTGGTATATGTTTTAGGGTAATAAATTACTATGTATCTCGTGGAATTTGGCCGATTTGACGATATATTTAGGGAATTTATAGGACTACTATATATACCAAATAGAATTCTTTGTGCTATGTGCTTTAGGTTAGGTATAATTTTGGAACGATATATTACGTAAATAAATATGGAAGATTACCAAATCGACGGATTTGATAAGCTTCGATGATTATTTAAATAATATGTTGGGCTAATATTAGACCTATAGTTGGTTTATTATTTCGTTCGTTGTGGCTTTTGGTTTGAGTTGTGTCGACCCTTCACCCATATGGATACCAAACATCGAATTTCAAATTAATATGAAGTTAATTCGAGAAATGGATAATTTGGAAAGTAAAATGGAATACGTTCGGGAATGGGAATATTTGATTTTTGAGGAAATGATTTCTGAACGAGTTTGATATTGTTAGGAAGTGCCGAGTCTGTAGTTGCCGTTACGTGAGTTGCTTGAGTTTGCTTACGTCTTTCTTCTATCGTTTTCTTTTGAGGATTTCTGGAATTGAGGTGAATCATAGCCCCACTTTTACTCTTGAACTTTGTTTTCAATACTTGGGGTGAGAAACGTGCAAATGTTTTATGTGGACTATTATCGCTTTATTTATTTATTTCAAAACTTGCTATGCTTATAGAACTAGGTAGGATTAAGCGAGGCCTAGTCCCGAACTAGGTAAGCTATTGAGTTTGGTTGTTGAGCGAGGCCTAGTCCCGAACTAGATAAGCTATTAGATTGGTTATAGAGCGAGGCCTAGACTTGAGCTAGGTAAGCTATTGATTGGATTGATTTGAGCTATAGCGTGCACCTATAGGTTTGATTTGATTTGGTTGAGTTGATTCGGTATGGATGATCTTGGTTGGATATGTTGGTTGGATGATTCAGGCCTAGTCTAGCTAGCAAGCGTTTTGCGTATATGTCCACTATATCGAATTATGAATTTAAACCTATGATCTCACCAGCGAAAGCTGACTTATAGCGCGTTTTCTCAGGTAATTAAGTGATGCTCTATGGATGCTTGGGATTGGAGGCTTGGCAATGGCACCGGTTATGGATCTACTTTTCTAAAACTCTGATAACTATTATGGAGCTATGTTTATTTCTTTGGGCCTTACTTTGGATAATTCGTGGGATAAATGTAAACTTTAAAACCCGTTTTGGTTGTGTTTTCCTATGTTTACTTTATCTCGTTCTTTTATGTCTTGTGTTTGGATACCAATCCCTGTAGCACCCCAAAAGCTTGTGAGTTTTCCGCTGTATCAAATTTTGGGGGTGTTACACCATTGGACTTAGTTTATGGAGATCTTTGTGGTCCCATAAGTCCAGCAACACATTCCGGAAAGAAACTCATCTTCTTAGACATATTTAAGGAATTTAGACAGAAGGTTGAAATGGAGTTAAGATTGAAATTAAGAATGCTAAGAACAGATAGAGGTGGTGAATTGACATCAAATGAATTCGATAAGTACTGTAAAGACAATGGAATAGCAAGACAGTTAACAGCACCATATGTAGCAACCAGCATTTTAGGGCAATACTTTTCATTAAGACTCGAAATCATTTATGACAAACGATAATTTTTGAACTTGATTTAATAATAAATTTCATTTATTATTATTACCTATTTCATATTTTTGAGTTTTTTTTGGACATCATTTGAACAAAAAACGAGAAATATCTCGCACACAACACAACACGCGTATCGACACAAACCTAGTAATGGCGTAAACCTTATAATTAATTTTCGGAGTCAATAATCTTGTTGTTATACTATTTTATAAAAACGCTCACAGAAATGTATTTCACACATTCTTACCCAAACGCCAAACCAACGCACCGCGTTTACACTTTAACTCAAGAGGATACGAAATACACGGTGTATAAAATAAAATTTAACCTAAACCTTTAATTATATACCCCCACCACCTCACCCTTTATTTTTCCCAGGCAATTCAAAGTCAAACAAAAATAAAACAATTGATAAATCATTTTCTACTTTCTCTTCATCCCAAATGCATTCACGAGCTCACCTAAAAGAATCTTCAAGGGGAAAACAACTTTTGCTTAATCAAGCTCCTCACAAGACTCTATGATAGAAAGCATGTTGAAACCTTTCCTTTTTGTTTCCTTTTAATGTCGCTCGAAGACCAGGGATCCACACAAATCTCATCTCAATCTCACCACAAAGAATGGTATTCTCAAGGATTATTGTGAAGCTTTACTTGGGTTTTGCTTGGATTGGATTCGAGTAGAGATTGTGTCGGGTTCCAAGATTGGTCTTCGTCGACATCAAATGAAAAGGTTACAAATCTCCCTCTATATTGTAATTTCTGTTACCCATTTGGCTTTTAAGAAGGTTGTTTTGATATGGTATATAAATTGGAATCTTGATTTGGGTGTCATGTGTAAATCGATTGTGTTGCATATGACCTGTAAATGGTTATAAATTTTTGGTTGTTGTTGATTTTGTGTGGCAATTAATAACTTACAATCTAAAACTAGATTTAATATTGGCTCAAGGTTTGGAAGTGTTTAACTCTTGGTAGGCTTATTTTATGGCTTATCATTCGGCTTATTTTTTTTTTGGTCAATTAGAGATTGTTAAAACCTGGGTTATGTTTGGGTTATATTATGGGTCGAAACCCACTGTGGTCGAACCACAGTGAAGTGGTTTTTGATTTTGACTTTGTTCCTTGGTCCACTCTTTTGCATATGGTAAATAAAATAGTTATGTTATGAACTTGGATTTTGATTTGTGCTATTGGGAATCAGTTGGTCGAACCCACTATTTGGTGCTCTTGGTTTTATTAATTTTCTTCATGCTTGCACTCTCAAAAGAGATAAAAGAGTAAAGGGTTACCTGTGATTGTGATGTTGTGTGTGTCGACTGCAAATGGGTTGGTTTGAAAGTTGGTTACGGGTGATGTTTACTAGCCGTGTGGCTGCTAAGCCACAGCCCAAACGCGATCCCAACAGGCCAACGTAAGGGTGCATCTAATTGTTTACTAAACTTCTCAACAAAACTAATTTAAACTATTAATAATTCATTGTGTAAAATTCAGTTTGTTGGAGTTGAGTGACTTTTGCTTGGTGTTTGTTTATCTTGTCTCCAAACTACCTGTAGCAACAATTAGGATTCATTTGGTTGCTTGATTTTAAAAACCTTGGGGTGAGACAAGCGGTGTTGTAGTTTAAACTTGAGTTGACATTTTGTTATTTTGTTTTGAACGTAGTTGATTTTAAAAACCTTGGGGTGAGACAAGCGTCGAGAGGTGCGTGGGCCAAAGCCCATATGTGGTGCTTAATTGCTTATTTTGTACTCGCCATATATCACAACTTATTTCCGGCTTATTTGACGCGTCTTATACTTGACCTACTAAATAGTAACTTATTTTGGAACCTTTATATTTATTCGTAATTTGAAAACTATAAGTCCTAATACAAAACTAAAGATACAAGTGTTAATTTATTATTAAGATTTCGATTAACATTGCTCGTTTTGGTTTTATCTGAGCTCAATATAACTCACTTAAATTTATAAAAACTTATTGGAGTTTGATAACCAATATAAAACAGTTTATGATTATACGTTAACTTATTTATAAAAACTTATGGAAGTTTTAACATTTATTTATTTCGGTAAAACAAAAACGTATATATGGGTCATGCCCGATTCTCCTTATGATTATAGGTTAACTTACCAATTCAACTAAAGACAAAAATAATCATTTTTTTACTAGTAGTTATATATATATATATATATATATATATATATATATATATATATATATATATATATATATATATATATATATATAGTGTGAGGTTATTTTCATAACCAAATAAATTGCGAGAACTGCGAGAACCAATATAATGCGTTGATAATTTAGATCAATGGTTCAAATTAGTTATGGCATGACTGTAATTAAATGAAATATTATGTAATATTCTTTAACTAGTTGCAGGGTATTATTGGTATTCTACAACAACTAAAAATCCAACCCTCATTTAAAGGGAAATTTATTGTCATGCATGGATCAGTTACAACTTACAACCTTCAACCCTCTCTCCTATTTTCTAGTAGAACGTCGGCCCCCTCACCCTATTTTCTCTCGGCAACCGGAAAATGATGAACATCGACATCTGCAGATCTGTGTTTATCATAACAAAGGTAACGATTTATTGTTTAAAAGTGTTTCTTTAGCATATTTTGAAGTTTTTTAATTGGCTTCTTTTTACATTTTCTTAGTTCTTTTATCATGATTGTTGTTTTGGTTTTCCAAGTTTCGTAAGAATCTTTCATACTGGGTTCATTCAAATTTCCTTTTTCCTCTTAAAATAAAAGAATAGAATATAAGATTGAGGAATCACTAGATCCAATTTAAAAGAGTATACGTACATCTTAATTTATTTAAAATAATCCTTTCATTATTTTTGTATTTAATCAAAAGTGAAACAAATAACAAAAAAAGAAAATTCATCATACACTATTATATTGTTTTAGTGGCCTTCGTTCCCTTTAAAGAATGAACTTTTGAGTTTCTAGCATGTTTATAAGTTTTGTTGTGTATAAATCTCTCATTTGATGCTGTAGGTTTCTTAAATATATTCGTTGACAAAAAACACAAATGCACTGGTGCAAGTAAATCTCATGAGTTTGTTCAAGACTATAAAGATGGTGAACGCGCATGATTCATGAAGTCAAAAATCACAAATGCATTTATGCATAAAGTTCTTGATTTGTGTTCAAGATTACAAAGATGGTGAATGCACATGTGCATACCTAGATTATGTGGATTATAAAGACGCAACACATATGCATGAGTAATTCAGTTTTGTTACGAAGATAGTGAATGCACATGTGTATGTCTAGATTATGTGGATTACAAAGACGCAACACATGTGCATGAATCATTCAGTTTTGTTGCGAAGATAGTGAATGCACATGTGTATGTCTTGATTATGTGGATTACAAAGACGCAACACATGTGCATGAATCATTCAGTTTTTTCTTTCTTTTTTTTTTCTTTTTTTTTTTAATCTTTTTCCTATTTTGTAAGAAGTAAATGGCATGATAAAGATTTTTTGTTTGTTATTTATTCTCTAAGTATATGTTCGAAGCTAGTGTCAATACCATATAAAGTAAGTATTTTGGCTATTAAGTTTTCATTGTACTACTATAGATTATTTTTTAACAAGAATTTTAGTATAGTACAGGTATATCATTATGGTAAGCATGCATGCATGTGTGCATGCATCATAGTATGACCATCCACTAAAATAATCTGCTACCAACGAATACTTTCTATGAACTCGTGTGTCGTGTACATGTGTTTCGTCTTTTCTAATGTCATAAAAAATGATTTTTTTTTCCGACAATAAAACATCTCAGAAAATGGAATTATCGTATTTGTATATGTGTTTTTTTAAACGCAAGTCAAAAAGTGTTCTTAAAAAACAAAATTATTACTAAGAAAACAAAAACAAAATTGTAACAAAACAAATGAATGCATATGATTGGTTATAAAAAATTTCAAACGTAAAAATTAAAATTGTTTTGTTAAATTCAAAAAAAGAAAAAAAAATGAAACCCCTAGAATCTGGGAACTTCTTAAAGTAAACAGGAAACTAACAAATTTGTAAAATTAAATATTATTGTAATTTTACCAATGTGCCCTTTTGAATTAAAGTTAATTGCTTAATGATTGAAAATAAATGATTGGCTCAGATCGGTTCTCGCAGTTCTCGCAATTTATTTGGTTCTGAAAATAACCCCTCCCTATATATATATACTATATATATGTAAACACATTACCAACTAGCAACATTTCCATATTTTTTACGTACTTTGTCTTTCGGGTTTTTGTCTAATGAATACTTTGTCGTCCTATATTCCTTCCACTTCTATATGTGTTTGGGAATGCACTTCCAAGAGCCAATCCTTGCCAACATTTATAAAAACTATTTAAACTTAAGTGTTACCACACAAGCAACAATAATGCAAACACTTTTAAACTCATTTAAACTTCACCGAGTCTCAAACTTGAAACTGTAAACTAAAATTGCCATACTAATCTAGGTTGCGTGTCGGTGCACACTTATACTCTTTGACTTTACTCTATTCAGACTGCTTTACTGAGGTGAGTTCTCGTAGCCCCACTTTTCAATATGTTTTCCTTGGGGTGGAAATGGTACTCAACGTTTTTCAAATGATTTCATGCTGTGATTACTGTTTACATGATTTTGGACAATATGTGCGTTTTGATTTGCAATATGTGCCTCGTGTGTGACATTTGTGCGCAACTGTTTAACTCCGTTTGGAGCCGAAACAATGGATAGTACTATCTGGGGTAGCTCCCCACTATGGGTAACATGTGTGTAACAATTTGGTAGGTTCAGTTGCCGCACGCATCGTGGTTTCATTAGTGTTTACATTTGTGTATCTTGCTCACTATTGTCCTACGCTATATGATTCACAGCTTCGTGGTTTAACTTTCAAACCTACGAGCTCACCAACATTATGTTGACGTTTTCTAGTACCATTTTCAGGTGGATCATTATTAAGGTATTTGAAGGCACGTTTATTGGAGTCAGACTATTTGTCTTTTTGCTACTACGTTTTCAAGACAACAAGGTCCCAAAAGAAACATGTTTTTCTATCATATATGAGACAAGAATCATTTTGTACAAGTTGTAAACTATCATTGTAATAATTATAAGGTATGAATCTATGATATTACGCAATGTGCCTTTCTCGGTTACATCTCGTGTTTCCGCCTTAGACGGGGTGTGACAGAATGGTATCAGAGCCTAAGGTTATAGAGAATACCGATTTTTCTAAAATAAAAACCTAAACTATAACCAAACTAAAGTTTTTATAAAACCCCAAACATGGTACGAGTCGATTAGCCCGATTATTCCATCGTTTTTCCTAAATTACGCATAGCCTGATCAACTATGCTTAATTCAGGAGCGATCATGGTATAATGGGGATAGTTACCTTAGATCGTGTTTGATTGGAGTTGAGTCAGTGCTTACCACCTAATAGGTCAACTTAGGAGTTGTTTGGTAAGAAAAAAAGTCACACTTAACAAGTCAATTTAGTACTGAATGCCAATGCAAGGAGGGGATGCTCTTTCATTCAGAAGCCTTTGTCTTTCATCTGACAACCCATGTGACAACACATTTTGTATATATTTTAGGTGACATGCCTATGAATTTTAGGTGACTGCCAAGTACTATCTTTTTTTTTTAAAAGGTGACATGCCTATGCTTTCATTCTAGCCTTAAATTTATATCAATATGTAACGTTATTATCTTATTTGCGATTATAATATACAATTTATTCTATTTTGTTTTCTTTTATTTTTTATGTCATCTCCTAATTTAAAAATGACGCAAATTCATATATTTACCAAACAAAACAATTCATTTGATTTTAAATTATAAACAAAAATAAAAAATTAATATATAATTTATTCTATTTTGTTTTCTTTTATTTTTTATGTCATCTCCTAATTTAAAAATGACGCAACTTCAAATATTTACCAAACAAAACAATTCATTTGATTTTAAATTATAAACAAAAATAAAAAATTATAACTTATTTTCCTTATATACACCATACATTCAGGATACCAATCAAACAATCATTTTTATTCAGAATTATGTTTCACTCAGCATCTTTGATTCATTCAGCGCTGTTGATTCATTCAGCGCTAAACCATATTTTTTGTCAAACAGCCCCTTAGTCTTTGTTTACGTATGCTTAATTATGGTTTGAATTGTTAAGGTATTTTTATAGTGGGAAATTTAGGTCTTCTTTTCTGCATTATGGATTTTTTGGGCCGGTTGGGCTTTAAATGGAGGATACTAAAAAGTAATTATTCGTAATTTTTTTTTCTTTGATAATAATGATCGACTTGCAATATTTCACATCATATAGTTGACGACTGAGGTTAGCCACAAATAGATTAAATTAAGTTAAGAATTTAGACCATTGATTATTTTGGTAAAAATAGCTTATTCATGAGAATGTGTTTGCATGAATTGTACGGGCTCTAAAGATCGTGCTGAAGTGCAAGTTATTATAAACAAGACAATAGACCTTAATTTTTTAAATAGCATTTCTCCTTAAGATTTTAATAGTATATATATTTTTGAAAATAATTTTTTAAATAGAGACGAAAGGACGAGAGTAATCGTTTAGGTATTACGTGTTGTTCTTTTTCTTCCCGGTCGACATTCATAATCGTTTAGGTATTATGTGTTTGTTGTGTTTGTTTAAGTATACATGTGAGCTTATTAACTTATTTGATTCTGGCTTATATTTAATACGCCTCAATTCTCTGGCTTAGTGTATGAATTCTGGGCTTATATAAATTTATAATAAACTTATATAAGCTCGTAAGTGTCAAAATAAGCCTGAAAATTGGAGCTTATGAAACATAAGCGGATATCAAATAAGCTCATAAGCCCACATATACGATTAAACAAAATACCTCCTTATATAAGATTATGACATATTAGATTTATATAAGTGCATAAGTCCCAATATAAGTCAATAAAATTGAGCTCGTAATCCCATAAATAAGCTTAAACAAACACCCCGTGAACTAGTGCACGAAAGGTGTTCGATGAAAAGCTTAGAAGAAAATCACAGTGGGGTGATTTGGAAGGTTCAAACACATTTGAAAAGA
Source organism: Artemisia argyi (assembly GCA_030686995.1). Lineage (NCBI taxonomy): Eukaryota > Viridiplantae > Streptophyta > Magnoliopsida > Asterales > Asteraceae > Artemisia > Artemisia argyi. The sequence goes on along the minus strand of JARVZY010010182.1, from coordinate 37,129 downwards.
GTATGTGGCCAACCACATGTGCATGTGGTTCAAACACCACTCAATAGCCTTTGATTGTGAGACCACATTTTAGTAAATTAGGTGAGTCGGGTCGGGTTTGTGTAGATGATTTTGGGTCTAGATGAGTGTGGGTCTAAATGTGTCTTATAAAAACATGTCTAAATGGGTTTATGTCAAGATTGGTTGGGTCCGGGTCTTGATCCGGTCAACAATTTTTATTTTATTTTTATATATTTTGAGTAAAAGATGAAAAAAAATGAAAAGAATGTATTTGACTACAATACAAGAAAAGAAAGTATTTACTTTTTCCAATCCTTTAAACCCCATACAGTGATAGATAGTTACCTGATCCCATGTACGTCATACTGATTGATTTACAAGACACATTGACAACTACACTTCTCCGAGCCCCTCAGCTAGATGTAAAAGCACCATCTGGCCGGCCAAAGATAGCGACTTACATGTAATTTAAAAGTAATCTTGATACACATAGTGTTTCGAAAAACTAAGAAACCAACAGCAGTAGTTTGATAACTTGTCCAAACATGAATTTTTGATACGCTTTGGCACATTCAACAAAATTTACTTTTAGTCCAGAATCTTGAAATTCTGGTAAGGAATGTGTGTAGGTTTAACTATGCTTAAAAATAGTAGTATTATACGAAGTATATAAATAACAAGCTAGCCTTAAAAGAAGATTTACGGGTTTGCATACATTTAAAGTACACTTGGGTGACTTTTGACGAGCTTGAATCCTCTACGATTACTTACTTTATTTCACCCGGTCTGATTCTTAGAGACAATACATCACCCGAATCAACCAAGTTAGCACTAATGAGAAAAATAAAAACTTCAACTCATCAGTCAAATGTGTGGTATCTATCAAACTTTAAAAAAATCGATGACCAATTCAGAGTTTAATCTAGTAAACAAAGATCAAACAAATAATGAAAAACCAGACATACTAATTTAAAGTGTATTTAAACCTTTAACATTCATTACTTGCACTTCAATCTCTCCATACCTTTGCTTGTTTGCTTCAAAAGTCGTCTATCCTCAATGATTGAGTAAAAGTAGCGTTTCCGTGTAGGAACATGCATAGCATGTACTATATTTCCCAAGAATCCTAATATCATTGATGCCTTTTGTGTTGGGTTCATAAACTGAAAGTGAATTAGGTTTGGAAGGATATTTCTTCATTACAATTATAGGTTTGCCACTCTTACTAAATCCGAGTGCTTTAATGTATGATCCATCTGGTGAGTCAATGGTGTATAGTTTTGTAAATGATTTTGGATTAGCATTCTCCATCATCCATACACCATAAACTCGTTTCTCAGGCGGTACATTTTTTTCATATTCAAGCACAACAAGAGACTCCCTTAGCTTAGATATTAAAGGACAAATTTCTTTAGAGTTTTTTAAATTACCGGGAAGATATATTTCTGTAAATTCGTTACCTGTCACATTAAATGACATAATCATATTGTTCCACGGTGATCTATCGTCTAGATTAAACCTATCAAGAACTCTCCAATAAATAAACCCATCTATATCTACATGATCTTTATCTTGGAACCAAATTGATTTGCGTGGGAGATTGGTAGATAGACTTGTCCAAACCCCCGAGCTTAGCGCAAATACCTCAACTTGCCATGGGATACTACTTTTACTTTGGCTTTCGTGGTCAGAACAAATACTTATAATTTTAACAAGTTTAGGGTCACAAGTTCGAGGACAAACCCCAAAACCAACAAAAGTTCTATATGGCCACCTATCCAGCACATTAGGCACAACAATATCAACCGATTTTCTAATAGTTGGATTCCATATAACAACAGTTTCTCTTCCAGAATTATAATCGTTGTAATAATCACGAAAGCAGAACAAGCCTTGAGAGCTACAGACTAGTTTTTTATATTTAGCAGACACGGGAACAACAAGGGAAAGTTCGCGTTGGGGGTAAGTATCATCATCTACTATCGAAACATATTTTTCATTATCATTGTCATCATTGTACCTTACAAGAAAACGCTGAGTTTGTTGGTAACCAGCCATAAACTTAGAGCTATGGATGAAAGACTTCCATGGTCTTGATACCGATCTGAAGCGAGGCAGTGATTTGATCGGAAGCCTTTTCATGATTTCCTCTTGGATATCGAAAGGTATGTTGTAGTCTGCCATAGTTTTGTTTTCGTATGCTTATGGTTTTGATCGAACTGTTAAGGTATTTTTATAGTAGGAAATTTAGGTCATGTTTTCTGCATTATGGAATTTTGGGCCGGTTGGGCTTTATTATTAATCGTAACTTGTTAGACAAGGAATGGTTATTTTGGGCCGGTTGGGCTTTAGTAATCGTTTGGTATTACATGCAGTATTTGATTTGTCGAAAGAATACCTTGGGGACCAAGTCGCAGGTTCTGGTAATATTCTTACTATTTGCGTCGTAGCTATGTGATTATTATTATACTTTTGATGAAAATTTTAGAGGGTGTTCTTGCTATATCTATTTATATGAGGATTGCTTATGCATCTGGATGATGGTTTGTAATTTTTTATGTGAAATAAAGGGGTGTTTGTTTAGCTGAGCTTACGAGTTTTAATGTTTTCGGTTTATATTTCATAAGCTCAATTTTTTTTGTTTATTCTGAAATTTGTGGGCTGAGGGCCGGGGTGTTTGTTTAAGCTTACATGTGAGCTTATTAGCTTATTTGATTCCGGCTTATATTTCATAGGCTCAATTCTCTGGGCTTATATAAGTTTATAATAAACTTATATAAGCTCGTTAGTGTCAAAATAAGCCTGAAAATTGGAGCTTATGAAATATAAGTGGAAATCAAATAAGCTCATAAGCCCACATACAAGATTAAACAAACACCCTGTTAACTAGTGCATGAAAGGTGTTCATTGAGATGCTTAGCAGAAAATCACAATGATGTTATGGTAAAATTTTGCAATATATATTACTACTTGTTATTTGGAACACGATAAATGAGTCTGAATTTATTATTCATCTTGTATACGTAATCGATACTAATGTAGGCTTTTACTCGTGTTTGCAGTCAGCTATGATGACTGATAATCATCATTAGTTATTGTTATTATTCTGTTAGTAATTAAGAATCGTATGTAGTTGTGAAGCACAGGTGAGCCTTGAGCTTAGTAAATTGATTCTCTGATTGCCAGGTTTATAAATTGAATTGAAGCCCTGCAAGTGTTGTTATTGGAGATGGATTTGAAGCTATTAATGGCATCAGATGAGACACCTCCTTTGTCCGTCCTTGCTGTCGCTAGTCTTGCTGCTGTTTCCCTTACTGTCAACCCGAGTCTCACGTCTGAGTCTCAACCCATTCTTGTCCTAACCGATGGGTATAACTCAACTTTCTTATTTTGTCAAGAAGAAACACGACAGTGCAAATAAACTAATAATGACTATTACTAAGTATTGACTCGATTGTTTTCTTTTAGGAAAGAGTTACGTGGCACCAATGAAATTTTAAGGTACCTTGGTCGTACAGCAACAACAATTCCTAGCTTGTACGGGCGGGATGATACCGAAACTTCTCAGGTGAATCTCGTTTTTTATTTTAATTGCCAGAATTACCTGAGAATTCTGTTTTATGTTTTTAAGGATTATAAATGTTTTTGTATCGGTTGTGTTGTGCTTGTTGTAGATTGAGTACTGGCTCGAGTATGCTCTTACTTTTTCTTCTGCTTCTAAATATGAGGGGGCCTGCAAGCATGTTGATGAATATCTGCTACAGCACCCTTTCCTCGTTGGCCATAGTTTGTCAGTTGCAGATATCACTATCTGGTCGTATCTTGCAGGTAAATCTTAATCCTCATTCCCTTATGCTTACTTTTTTGGCCCAAGATATGTAGGTTATGTAGTGGGTTGAATTAGGCAATATCGAGCGGGTTAGGGAAAACCCTAAACAGTTTTCATAGATACTAACTAGTGTGTTAAGTATATGATTACATTTTTCATTTCAATAAAAAAAATAATAAGTTTTCTGAATAAAATGGTCCAGGAGGTTACACTTTTGGTGCCTTCTCGACTGGCTAGACACTTTTGATCATTTGATCCGTTTCGTTTTTAGGCTTTTTAGGTTACCCGTATGATACATTAAGTGGGTCGAATTTGCCATCTATAGTACCATAAATGCTAAAATTGTCGCTGTCTGCAGTTGGTAAGAGATGGCAAAGCTTAATGAAGTCAAAGAAGTACCCAAGTGTAACTCGTTGGTATAACATGAGATCATCAGAGTTTGCTACTGTCTTGAATGACTTAACATCAGCATATACAAAGAAAAAGGACTCAGGAAAGCCCTTACCATTAAAGCTAAAAGAAAATGGTCAAAATAATGGTCAACAAGGACCTAACGAAGTTGTGAGTGCCAGTAACCGACACGAAGTGGATCTGCCTTATGCTGAGATGGGAAAGGTAGTCGTAAGATTCGCTCCCGAACCATCCGGTTATCTTCATATCGGACATGCAAAGGCGGCTTTACTGAACGAATACTTTGCTCAAAAATACAACGGGAAAGTAATCATCCGTTTTGATGATACAAATCCAACTAAGGAGAAAGATGTGTATGTTTATAATCTATTAAAAGATATCGATAGTTTGGGTATCAATTACGAGAAGGTTACATATACTTCTGATTACTTCCCGCAGCTTATGGAAATGGCGGAAAAATTGATTAAAGAAAGAAAAGCTTATGTTGACGATACCCCACGTGAGCTAATGCAGGAACAGCGTAAGAAGGGGATTCATTCCAAGTGCAGAAACAACACTGTCGGGGAAAACATTAAGTTATGGAATGAAATGATTGCTGGATCTAAAAGAGGGTTACAATGTTGTTTAAGGGGAAAATTGGATATGCAAGATCCAAACAAGTCACTTCGGGATCCGGTTTATTACCGTTGCAATCTAAACCCACATCATAGAATCGGTTCAAAGTACAAAGTATATCCGATATATGATTTTGCCTGTCCTTTTGTTGACTCTATAGAAGGTATTACACATGCTCTTCGATCTAGTGAGTATCATGACAGAAATGCTCAATATTTCCGGATTCAAGAGGATATGGGGCTTAGGAAGGTTCATATATTTGAATTTAGTAAATTAAATTTCTGTTACACACTTCTTAGCAAAAGGAAGCTTCTATGGTTTGTTGAGAATAAAATGGTTGACGGATGGGATGATGCCCGCTTCCCAACAGTGCAAGGAATTGTACGCAGAGGTCTAAAGATTCCGGCATTGAAACAATTCATACTTGAACAAGTAAGTATTATAGGTGTGCATTACTACTTTAACAATTCGATGGTTTTTGACCGTTTTTCTTTCTTTGCTACTATCTTTTTAAACATGTTTGACCCCCTTAAGCATAACTCAAACTTAATAGGTTGAAAGTGGGCCTTCTACTTTTTTAGTTTCTAAATCTAAGTTTTGTTCTCATATTAACAGGGGGCGTCAAAGAATTTGAATTGTATGGAATGGGATAAGCTGTGGAATATTAACAAGAAAATAATTGATCCCATCAGTCCTCGGCATACGGCAATTGTTAAAGAAGGTTGTGTATTATTGACTTTGTCGAATGGTACTGAGACTCCGTTTGTGCGTAAAATTAAAAAGAATAAGAGATATGATGATGCTGGTGTGAAGGATACAACTTTTACAAAGAAGATATGGATAGAACAAACTGATGTTCGGGCCATAGCTGATGCTCAGGCCGTAGCTGATGCTAAGGCCATATCGCTTAACGAGGAAATAAAATCTGTCGTAATTACATTAATAGATTGGAGAAATGCAAGTGTTGAAGAAATTAAGAAGGATTCAGATGGAAATGTGACAGAATTAAAAGGAGTTCTGTCTCCCGAAGGATCTAATTATAAGACCACCAAACTCAATCTTACATGGTTACCTGTGATTGATCAGCTTGCTCCACTAACCCTGGTGGAGTTTGGTTACCTAATCACGGTAAAGAAGGTATATTTGGTCTCTAATCTAGTTAATCGTTTATAAAAATTTCTGGAAGACATTTAACTTTTCTTTGAATGAATAGTTGGCAAAATGGGTGGGTTGGGTAAAATGGGTCATAATCTGTCAAATTTTCAGTGAAGGCTGATTCTATACTTTGTGTACGCGTCATATTTGTCAACTTGTTGTAATGATTTGGGTATGATTATGCCTTCACTAGAGATGGCAAAATGGGTTGGGCAATGGGTTAAAATGTGTCAGTTTTTCATTGAAGGTCGATATGGGCTGTGTTTTATTTCTAGCGGTTCAAATAAATGTTTTCCTGTCGCAGCTGGACAAAGTTAAGGACAAATTTAAGGATGAAGTTGAGGACGAAGTTGAGGAATTCATTGACGTGCCAAACACAGATAGTAAGAAAGAAATTGACTTAATTGACGTGCTGAACCCAGATAGTAAGAAAGAAATTGCAGCATTGGGGGATGCAAATATGAAACAATTGAAGCGTGGAGACATACTTCAGCTGGTGAGAAAAGGCTATTTCATATGTGATGTTCCTTACACCGAGCCTTCGAAACCAATTGTTCTCTATGCGATTCCAGATGGCAAACTGCAAACTGCACCCAAGTAAACATGATATCCGTTTAATTGTTCTATGTTCGTGAAATGTTTTTGACGGAGAAGTCATGTTGAAAGTTACGTGACATACTACGGAATTTTTTATTTTTTGCTTGTTAATATTGGACCGTGTTTTGTAGTGATTTGAGATCATTCACAAACCTATGAATGGTGGCAATTCGGGTCAGGTTCGGGTTAGCATGTTGGCGGGTCAAACGACCTCAACCCGAACCCAACCCGTTTAAATAATCGGGTTAGCCATCTCAACTCTAACCTGTTTACACATGACCCGGACACGACCTATTTAACCCCACTACTACACAAAAATGTCATTTGGTACGGTTTTAAAAGCCTTTTAGTACGGTTTTAAAACCGTACCAAATACTCGCGTACCAAAAAATAAAATGCGTTTTGGTACGGTTGTAGAACCGTAGCAAAAAATGATTATTTGGTACGGTTTTTTTATAACCGTACCAAATGTCTCTAATTAAAAACCCACTAAATATTTTCTTTTCTGGTATGGTTTCTTAATAAACCGCACTAAAAAGCTATTTTTTCAAAACAAATATTATTTCCAAAACCTGTATCCAAACACTGCCATAAACCTGTACCATAATCGTTTCCGCAGCAGACCATATTTCAACATACACAAACAACACTTAACAAACTTAACATTTTATATTAGCATCAACCAACACAACCATCTGAGTTACACAAAAGTGTTATCGTTTAAACGTCATCATCACCAAAATATAAAATTGTTATCCATTACAATCGTTAAACATCATCATCACCAAAATAAAAAACCTGGACTACTAAGGAGCGGTTGTATCTAAAGGAGTAAGTACAACATCGCTATAAAACTCGTTGAGTATTAGATAAGCCACTTGGTTGATCTCCCGTAGTTGTAAACGGCGTGTATCATTCCAAAGCTATAAAAACAAATATAGATATATGTTAGTCATATTTTTTTGCAATAAAACCAACAAAATTCAATCCAAATTGCATATAACATGTTAAACCTACAGATCAGATCAAGAGCAGATGATAGTATGATTGTTGCTGAAAATGCTCTTCACGTAACAAGTTGCATGTCTCACTATTTTCTTACAAGTGTTTTCAGAAGTTTCAAGTTAAATCTTAAACTAAATAGGGACATACATTTTAAAGTCAGGGAGAGCTAAGGTGATTTACTTCCAGGAATCTTTTATCTCAACCAAAGTGTAATTTACAGCATTCTATGCTACACCCGTATACTGATGTTCCGTTGTTCAAGCATTTAAAGACTCTTGGGCATATAGCAGAGATGCTAGGCATTTCGGTCATGGAAATGAAACAAGTAGTTCAATCTTTTCAAAATAATATATCACATCTAACAATGGTGCTGGGCATTCAAGTCAAAATCAGTAGAAGTGTCTGCACTGCAATAGCAGCCGACCCGCTGAAATAGCAGCCGGCCTGCTGCAACAGCAGCCCGCCCATTGTAACAGCAGTCAACCCGCTGCATTAGCAGCCTACCCGCTGCATTAGCAGCCCACCTACTGCATTAGCAGCCTACCCGGTGCATTAGCAGCCCACCCGCTGCAATCACAGCTAACCCTCTATAATCTCGAGCATAAAAGGAAATACTTACACTTTTTGGAAAGTCGGCTTGTTTGTTTACAACAAGGTCATGCATGAACTTCATAAAATAGTATCCGCATTCCCATCTACCCTTTTGTTGGAAACACTAAAATTAAATAAACAAACATAGTTACACAAATGCAACAACCAAATCAATTATATATACACAACAATTTTAGATTATTTACCTTAGCCATCGTCCAATCAAACTTGATCTCGAAAGCCCTATATTGAAAAGCATCGTCCAATCAAACTTGATCTCGAAAGCCCTATGAGTTTAGATCTAACAACATAAAGATAAATAATGTTACAAATAAGAAAAAAAGTTTATAAACTCACCTTGTGATCCGAACTTTTCTAAAATGAGTTGAAAGCTCTAGTTTGGATACATGATGAAGAAGTTTATACCTATACAAATATCAAAAATATATTAGTTAACCATAACAACAAAAAAATAATTATAATGAGTAAAACTAAATAAAAATACAACTATTACCTTATTGTAGTTTTGTGTGTTTTAAGTTAAATTTATTGTGGTTGTTGATGAAGTGTTTAATGTAATAGTTTTGAAAGATTTGAGTTGAGGATGAGTAAATGTATGTGTGTATTGAATGAGTATGTGTTGGGAGATCTGCAGCAGGTTTCCGTTGGGGAGACATAAGATTGAATTTGTTATTTGGTGCGGTTTCAACATAACCGTATCTAAGTAGCATACCAAATAATACTTTGTGTAGTAGTGCCTGTTTTATATATATATATATATATATATATATATATATATATATATATATATATATATATATATATATATATATATATATATATATATATATATATATATATATCGGTTGGCGGGTTAAATAAGTTACACGTGTTTCGAGTTGACCCATTTAACCCGTTTATCTAAACAAGTTGGCACATTACACGTGTTAAACAGGTTAAACGGGTCCGTGGGTCGACCCATTTAACCTGTAAAATAAATTATATATAATTTTTAAATTTTTGGGAAAAATCTTAAACGGGTTGGCGTGTCGACCCATTTAACATATACCCAACCAAAGCATGACTATTTAATTAATGGGTTAGATGGGTTGTGACAACCGGCAATTTAGGGAGCCATTTTTAAAACCCGCATTACGTTAAAGTTCGTTTATAAATTTTATTTGGAATTTTTATTCGTAACGAACTTGTAAGACCTATTTTATGGTTAATTATATTTTATATCGTTACGGGAATTGAGATTTATTTTAATGATTCGTTATGGAATTATACTTGGTGATGTATTTTTAAATTCTCACTTGGTACTACGTTGACTCCGGCACTAGGAAACTAAAAAGTTTAAAAACTTATGAGTTTTAATACGTTGGACTTTTAGCAGCGTATTTAGTATGAGTTTCAGTGGAATAATATATTTAGCCCGACAAATGGTGTATATAACGAGTTTTGGGGACGTTTAATATTTTAGTAAGTCTTTACTTACGTATGGGGACGTTTTTTTATAAAATAAAGTTGGTGGTAAAAAGGTTTAGTGTGCAAAATATAAAGGAGACTAAGTAGAGGGACCAAAGTGTAAAATACTCTTATAAAACCCTAATCCTAACTCATAATATCATTTTCATCCTCAAAACTTCACCCACTCCTCTCCTCTCCTCTCCTAACCGCCGGCCACCCCTTATCCGGCCACCACCGCCGCACACCACCGTACACCGCCACTCCCAAAACACTCCCCACACCTCCCTTGTTATTGTATTGTGATTCACGTGCCCAAAAACAACCATCCCCACCTCGTTGGTGCATCACCGACGCCATACACCTCACCACCACCACTTTTCTTGGTTGAATCTTGTAGATCCACGGGTAAGTATGCACGGGGTGCATCGGGTTTGTTGAAAAACGAGTCAAACCCACGAATTTCTTTATGTTTTGGGTCGGATTTGGAAGAAAAACAATGAAATAATAATGGGTTTTGTTAAAACTTGGTTAAATCTTGGTTTGGTATCCGGGTTGTGATGTTTGGTTGTGTTTCTTTCCGTGGTCGACCCATAGCCGAGGGCCTCACCCTCGACTTTTTGATGATTCCGAGTTATGGTTGACTTTTCGACCCGATTTCTTGGTTGTTGACCTCATTTGGTTCTAGTGATTGATTGGTTTGATTGGATTCTTGATTGTTGTTTGTGTTGGTCGATTTGTGATGGAGCCGACGGCCCCGTAGGGTCGGTTTGATTTTGGGTCGAGCTCTTGTGTGCTAGTCGTGACCTTGTGGTCTCGGGTGGGACCCACGTAACATTTGGTATATGATTTTGACTCGGGTTGACTTGGTAACTTGACCCGAATACGGTTATTTTTAAGAACCGTTTGTGATGGCGAAATATATATATTTCGGCTAAATTTATTTTTATGGTTATTATTTATATAAATTGTTGGTTATCGTTATTATTGTGGCTTATTCGATTTTGAAGCGGTTGACGAGTTATTTTGGACTCGTGGTATTATTTGAAGAAGTGTTGACGAAAAGTGGTATTGGGGACCGATTGTGAGACGGTCACTTAGATTGACGGAGATAGGTTAGTCGGGTGCCGTAGTCGGACCCTATTGTTGTAGCACGTGGATTGGGATTGATTGGACGGAGATGTATTGATTATTATGACTTTTACATATTATTTTGGACTTGGACAATGAGCCGAGAGTCATGACTCGGATATGTGACCATTTCGTATGACTCGATAATTATTTACAACTTAAAATGCAAATAATAAAACTCGTAATAATAATATTGGTAATATAAACGTTTATATAAATATATAGACGTGAATAACGTATATATAATTGTATAACTACGTATATTAATAATAACAAAAATCACGAGTTGTATTATAAATAATACGACTAAATATATTATGCTACGAGAGTAGCGTAATATTATTGGAAGTATTATTAAGAAGAATAAATATTATAAAACGAGAAATTCTCGACGTTAACTAAATATCACATGAAATGTTATTTTATATATATAACGAGAAAAGCTATCGAGTTATGCGGAGTCGTGGTCACTTGAGTCCAGGTAAGTTATTGTTTGTGACTTTTGTATTGTCACAGATATATGACGATTAATATAAACATTTTCTATAACTAAATAACTTACTTAACCGACAGGTTAAACCGAGTTATTTGGCTATACGAAATGAGTATATTAATGGGCATCGTATCCTACGACGCCCATAGGTTGTGGTATATGTAAAGGATAATAAATTGCTAAATATATATATCGGGAAATCTGGCCAATTTGACGATGTATATAAGGAGTTTATTAAACTACGATATATACCATATAGTATTTGTGTGCTATGTGCTTTAGGATTGGGTGTAATCTTGGAACGGTATGTTACGTAAATAAATATGGGGATTATCAAATCGACGGATTTGATAAACTTCGGCGATATATTTAAATGATATATTGGGCTAATATTAGATCTATAGTTTATTTTATTATTCTTTTGTGTGACCTTTTTGGGTTGTTTGTGTCGACCCATCACCCGTATGGATACCAAACGTAAAAACTCCAATCTAATACGAAATGGATTTTCGGAAAATAAAACGGAATACGTCCGGGTTTGGGAATATTTGAATTTGAGGAAATGATTTCTGAACGAGTTGATATTGTTAGGTCGTGTCGAGTCCGTAGTTGCCGTCTTGTGAGTTATTATACATCTTACTTCTACCGATTTCTTCTTGCTGATTTCTGGACTTGAGGTGAGTCATAGCCCCACTTTTTACTCTTGAACTATGTTTTCAATACTTGGGGTGAGAAACGTTCAAATTATTTTATGTGGACTATTATCGCTTTTATATTGTTTCTAAACTTGCTATGCTTATGGACTAGGATATATTGTCAGCTTTAGTCACATATATTTTGTGCGTACTATTCAAGGTTGGCTTATTTGGAATTGTCAGCTTTAGTCACACGGTTCGTGTGTACTATTCAAGGTTGGCTTATTTAGATACTGTAGTGTGCACCTATAGGTTATTAAGACTTCGGGAGTTATCCGAGTATTTATGATATTGCGGGGGTTACCCGAATATCTATGTTAGAGCGAAGGGTATCCGCAGGCTTTTAGTAAATCCTTAGCCTAGCTAGCAAGCATTTTGCGTATATGTCCACTATATTGTTGATGAATTTAAACCTATGATCTCACCAGCGAAAGCTGACTTTTAGCACGTTTTGTCAGGTAATTAAGTGATGATTTGGATGCATGGATTGGAAGGCTCGGCTAAGGCTCCTAGTTTATGGATCTATTTTTCTAAACTCTGATATTAAATTGTGGACCTACTTTATTTCTTTTGGGCCTGACTCTGAATGATGTTAGGATAAATGTAAACTTTAAAACCCCATTTTGGTTGTGTTTTTATTATGTTTACTTTATCTCGTTCTATTATGTCTTGTGTTGGATACCAATCCCCGGAGCACCCCGAAAGCTTGTTGAGTCTTCCGCTGTACCAAATTTTGGGGGTGTTACAGATTGGTATCAGAGCCAGGTTATAGAGAACTAGGTAAATAAACACCTAAACTATAACCGAATTTTTATAGAAAATGATCCTTGACCATTGCCCGCCAGCCCGCCAAGCCGAAGCATCATTGTTATTATTGAGGTATTATGAGATTATTGAGATGATTATTTGATATGGGATTCTTGAGATGATTTGAGGATTTGAAATTTATTGATTTAGTGATGTGATGGCGTTTTGAGGAATTATATGCGTTTTGAGGAATTATATGTGTATTGAGGAATTATATGGCTTAGTTGTTTTATAAATGTTTTAGTAATGCGGTATTTTAAATCTTCATTTGAAACTATATGATTGGGATTTTATGATGATTTTGATACGGTATTTTGAGTTCGCGGTTTTGTTGTTTTGAAACACTTCCACCTACTCTACGCCGTTGTCACAAATCATAGCCTCCTTTGCATGTGTTATTATTAAGAATTGTTATTGCTAGTACGCGTCGCCCCTCGTAGATCACTATGGCCCCTGATGACCCATACACGAGATGGTCATGCGTTCAGCCACTACTACTTTATCGTCCCATTGTCGCCCTAAGTCACCGACTTTATCGCCTCGTGGTTCACCTGCTCGGAGATGACGAATGATGGAGTACCCCTTCGACGAGGAGTACGAGGGTGAGCGAGAGAATGATGACCCTCAGGATGAGGAGGAGAAGGATGATCCTCAAATGGAGGAGATTCCTGATGATGATGGTTTGTTAACACCGCCAGCTCAGGCTGAGGAGCCCGATTCCCTGATACATCCGTTAGAGCCGGTTTCACCTGATCACCCGTTTTTGTTTGATTCACCATCTGGTAGTCCCGTGGCGTCGGACGCGCCATCTGAGGTTTCTGCTAAGCATGCAGCGTTGGGTGAGACTGGTAGGATGTGGACTCAGATTACTGCACAGAGCGAGAGGATCTCGCGGTTGTCTGACCGACTCGAGATGGTTATTGGAGAGTTTATCGCTGAGCTGTAGAAGGAGGTAGCAGACCTCAAGAGAGATAGCGATACCCATAGTATATAGTTAAGATCATTGCGGAGAGAGCTGGATGGTTTGAGATCAGAGTTGAGGAGTCTACGCCAGCATCGTGGCTAGATCGATTTGGAATTATGTTGTTGTGTGGCTACATAAGCCAGGGAGTACTTGGTTAGGAGAGCTGGTTATTCTATCTCCTAAGTCATGATATTCGGATTGTATGTTCGTCTCGTATGGAACGATTAGTATTTATTATGTCTTTTGGTATTTTGGAACGATGTATTGATCGCTACTTGTATGGATGATGGTGATTTCGTATGATATTCTATGGTTTTTGGCGTACATGGAGAATTGTGTTTCAAATTGCGTGGTTGATATCGTATTGGTATTATGTTGATCAATGGCCTCTCGACGAAACCCTATTAGAGCTACCCGAACTGGTCCTGCAGTGACTACCCCTGGTCGCCGAGGACGCCGTCCTACTCGAAATGTTGAAACCCCTACTCCTGATAACCTGGACACTACTAACCGCAACAACAGGAATCAAAATGTTGATGTTCAGGGAGACAATGATCATGTTCCACTTAACGTACCTACTGTGGATCAAGCAATGATCAATCAACTTGCGGAGCAACGAGTTGCTGAGCTACTAGCTGAGTCAAATCATTCCAACAATTCTGCTGGAATATTTCCACCTGTTCATGCTAATGGATGAAACTGCAAGGAGTTTAAAATTTGTGGACCTATTGAGTTTGGTGGAACTGAAGGAGTGGTTTACTTGGTCAGGTGGATTGAGAAGACTGAGTCAGTATTCAATGTCAGTGGTTGTGCGGAGAATGTGAAGGTAAAGTTTGCTTCTTTTACTTTCAAGGATGAAGCTTTAACTTGGTGGAACAATTACCGAAATTCGGTTGGGAGTGATGTGGCTTATGCTATGACTTGGGAGCAATTTAAGTCTCTGCTGATTCAGACTTATTGCCCAAGGAATGAGGTTAAGAAGCTAGAGATTGAGTTTTGGAATAACAAAGTGAAGGGTACTGATATGGTGACTTACAATCGTCGTTACCAGGAGTTGGCCTTGCTTTGCCCAGATATGGTAAAAACTGAGACGCAAAAGATTGAGCGGTATACCGATGGGTTGCCTGTAGCTACAAGGAATGATGTGATTTCTGCTAGGCCTACAAACATCCATGAGGCAATCACAATTGCTCAACAACTAATGGATTCGTTGGAATTGGAAGGAGCTGATAAGGATAAGAATGGAAAGAGAAAGAGAAACCATCACTCTAAGGGTAATGATCACCGAAGCAAGCGACAAGCTAAGGCTTATGCTATTGGGAATGGAGATAAGAAGAACCAGGACGGTGATGCACCCAAGTGTGGTCGTTGCCACCAGAATCATTCTGGATGGTGTAGTGTAAGATGCCAGAACTGCTCAAAGAAAGGACACACAACTAAGGATTGTAGAGCCTGACCTCTTGCTATGGTTCAAGCTGCTCCTGAAATGAGAAATAAGGCAGATGTTACTTGTTATGGGTGTGGAAAGAAGGGACATTATAGGAACGAGTGTAGAGAATCGTGGAACCGAGGAAATCAAGGATCGGGTGGTAATGGGTACAATCATGGAAACCGTGGAGCTGGAGGAAACCGTGGACGACAAGATAATGGGGACCAACGTGTGGAAGCTGGAACTGCTCATGGGAGAGTGTATGCACTTGGGAATGAGAGAGGAGAAGATTCGAACGTCGTTACTGGTACGTTCCTTCTCAATAATCGTTATGCTTCCATACTATTTGATACTGGTGCCGATAAGAGTTTTGTGTCCACTAAGTTTGCACCCTTACTAGAGAAACCCCCGATGGCCTTAGGAATTGGGTATGATATAGAGTTATCAAATGGGAACATAGAAAGGATTAATACCATCATTCGCGGTTGCACGTTAAATTTCTTGAACCACCCTTTCAACATAGATCTTCTACCCGTCACATTAGGAAGTTTCGATGTCATCATTGGTATGGAATGGCTGTCGAAGTATCGTGCTCACATACTTTGCGACGAGAAGATCGTGCGTGTACCTTACGGAAAGGAAATCCTAAATATACTAGGAGATCGAAAAGATTCGAAGAGCCCATCCCGGTTAGCAGTCATTTCTTGAACTAAGTTACCAAAGCTAATGGAGAAAGGATGTTACCTTTTCTTAGCTCAAATTTATGAGAAAGGAGAGACGGAGAAGAAGGAAAGGTGCATTGGAGATGTACCTATAGTTCGTGATTTTATTGATGTATTTCCTGATGATTTACCGGGAATCCTGCCTACTAGACAGGTGGAGTTTCAGATTGAGTTGATACCTGGTGCTGCACCTGTAGCACGAGCGCCTTATCGTCTTGCACCCACCGAACTAGAAGAGTTGTCAAAGCAATTAGCGGAGTTAGCCAAAAAAGGTTTCATAAGACCAAGTTCTTCACCTTGGGGAGCCCCAGTCTTATTCGTGAAGAAGAAGGATGGATCGTTTCGTATGTGCATTGATTACCGAGAGCTGAACAAGTTAACGGTGAAAAATAGATACCCGTTATCGAGGATCGATGACTTGTTCGATCAACTTCAAGGATCGAGTGTGTATTCAAAGATCGATTTGAGATCGGGATATCATCAACTTCGAGTTCGCGAGGAAGATATTCCGAAAACGGCTTTCAGAACCCGTTACGGGCATTACGAGTTTCATGTGATGCCGTTTGGGTTGACTAACGCACCGGCTATATTCATGGATCTTATGAATCGGGTGTTTAAGCCTTATTTAGATAAGTTTGTGATCGTATTCATCGACGATATTCTAATTTACTCAAAGAGTGAGAAGGAGCATGAGGAGCATCTAAGACTTAATTGTATGCCAAATTCTCCAAATGTGAATTTTGGATTCCGACAGTACAATTTTTGGGTCATGTGATTGATAGACAAGGAGTACATGTGGATCCTGCAAAAATTGAGGCAATAAAAGATTGGGCTGCACCTACGACCCCGACAGAAGTTCATCAATTTTTAGGTTTAGCCGGTTATTATCGAAGATTCATCGAGGGATTTTCAAAGATAGCTAAACCGTTGACCAAATTGACTCAAAAGAGTGTTAAGTATGAATGGGGAGATAGAGAAGAGGAAGCATTTCAATTACTTAAGAAGATGTTGTGTAGTGCTCCTATCTTAGCATTACCTGAAGGTAATGAGGACTTCGTCGTCTATTGTGACGCTTCACATAAAGGTTTGGGAGCCGTGTTAATGCAACGAGAGAAAGTGATATCTTATGCTTCCCGACAGCTCAAGAAGCACGAGAAAAACTACACCACTCATGATTTGGAGTTAGGTGCTGTGGTTTTTGCCTTGAGAATATGGAGACATTACTTGTATGGAACAAAGTGTGTTGTGTTCACTGACAACAAAATTCTACAACACATCTTGAATCAAAAAGAGCTCAACATGAGACAACGGTGTTGGATTGAGTTGCTAAGCGATTATGATTGCGAAATTCGCTACCATCCTGGTAAAGCAAACATTGTTACTGATGCTCTTGGTCGAAAGGAAAGAATACCACCGTTACGAGTTAGGTCACTAGGAATGACTATCGTATCGCCGTTACCGTCTCAAATACTTGAAGCTCAAACGGAAGCGTTGAAAGCAGAAAACCGACCTGCTGAGAACATATTTGGGATGGCTGAGAATGAGAAGGGATTTGTCAAGCGTTCTGATGGATTACTATGTTTTGGAGATCGGATTTGGGTACCTTTATATGGAGGAATTCGAGAGTTGATTATGCATGAGTCGCATAAGTCAAGGTACTCTATTCATCCTGGATCTGACAAGATGTACCAGGATTTGAGAAAGTTATATTGGTGGCCAAATATGAAGGCAGATATAGCATTGTATGTTAGTAAGTGCTTGACATGTTTTAAGGTTAAAGCCGAACATCAAAGACCGTCAGGATTATTGACGCAACCAGAACTTCCAGTCTGGAAATGGGAGCGGATTACGATGGACTTTATTACCAAATTACCGAGGACAGCTAGCGGTTGTGACGCTATCTGGGTAATTGTGGATCGGTTGACCAAGTCTGCTCATTTCCTAGCAATTAGTGAAGATGATAGTGTGGATAAACTTGCGAGGTTGTATGTGAAGGAAATTATTTCTCGTCATGGAGTCCCGATATCGATTATTTCTGATCGCGATAGCCGCTTTACGTCAGCTTTGTGGCGATCACTTCAAACGGCTTTGGGGACGAGACTTGATATGAGTACTGCATATCATCCCTAAACCGATGGTCAAAGTGAGAGGACCATTCAGACTTTAGAGGATATGCTTCGTGCATGTATTATAGACTTTGGTAAAGGCTGGGAGAAGTATTTACCCCTTGCGGAATTCTCCTATAATAATAGCTACCACACAAGTCTTAAAGCTGCACCATTTGAAGCTTTGTATGGCCGAAAATGTCATTCGCCTATTGGTTGGGCGGAAGTTGGAGATAGCCAACTCACAGGCCCTGAACTTATCTTGGAGACTACTGAAAAAGTGACTCAGATTCGTGATCGGTTGCAAGCAGCCAGAGATAGGCAGAAAAGTTACGCCGATCAGAGACGTAAACCCCTAGAGTTCCAGGTTGGAGACAAAGTGATGCTGAAGGTCTCGCCTTGGAAGGGTGTGATACGTTTCGGGAAACGTGGAAAACTCAACCCACGCTACATTGGACCATTTCTTATTTTAGAAAGAATTGGGCCCGTGGCTTATAGGTTGGAATTACCACATGAACTGAGTAAAGTTCACGATGTGTTTCACGTTAGTAATTTGAAGAAATGTCTTTCTGATGAGATGCCTGTTATTCCGATGAAGGATATTCGTATTGATGAGAAATTAAATTTTGTAGAAGAGCCGATTGAGATTTTAGATCGTGAGATTAAACGACTCAAGCGAAGTCGCATTCCGCTCGTCAAGGTTTGTTGGAATTCCCGACACGGACCAGAATTTACGTGGGAACGTGAGGACGAGTTCCGGAAGAGATATCCGAAGCTTTTCACTTCGTAGATGAATTGTTCCGAGAGAAACCCGGGACGGGTTTCTTCTGAGACTGGGAGGATGTGACAACCGGCAATTTAGGGAACCATTTTTAAAACCCGCATTACGTTAAAGTTCGTTTATAAATTTTATTTGGAATTTTTATTCGTAACGAACTTGTAAGACCTATTTTATGGTTAATTATACTTTATATCGTTACGGGAATTGAGATTTATTTAATGATTCATTATGGAATTATACTTGGTGATGTATTTTTAAATTCTCACTTGGTACTAAGTTGACTCCGGCACTAGGAAACTGAGAAGTTTAAAATCTTATGAGTTTTAATACGTTGGACTTTTAGCAGCGTATTTAGTATGAGTTTCGGTGGAATAATATATTTAGCCCGACAAATGGTGTATATAACGAGTTTTGGGGACGTTTAATATTTTTAGTAAGTCTTTACTTACGTATGGGGACGTTTTTTTATAAAATAAAGTTGGTGGTAAAAAGGTTTAGTGTGCAAAATATAAAGGAGACTAAGTAGAGGGACCAAAGTGTAAAATACTCTTATTAAACCCTAATCCTAACTCATAATATCATTTTCATCCTCAAAACTTCACCCACTCCTCTCCTCTCCTCTCCTAACCGCCAGCCACCCCTTAACCAGTTACCACTGCCGCACACCACCGTACACCGCCACTCCCAAAACACTCCCCACGCCTCCCTTGTTATTGTATTGTGATTCACGCGCCCAAAAACAACCATCCCCACCTCGTTCGTGCATCACCGACGCCATACACCTCACCACCACCATTTTTCTTGGTTGAATCTTGTAGATCCATGGGTAAGTATGCACGGGGTGCATCGGGTTTGTTGAAAAACTAGTCAAACCCACGAATTTCTTTATGTTTTGGGTCGGATTTGGAAGAAAAACAATGAAATAATAATGGGTTTTGTTAAAACTTGGTTAAATCTTGGTTTGGTATCCGGGTTGTGATGTTTGGTTGTGTTTCTTTGCGTGGTCGACCCATAGCCGAGGGCCTCACCCTCGACTTTTTGATGATTCCGAGTTATGGTCGACTTTTCGACCCGATTTCTTGGTTGTTGACCTCATTTGGTTCTAGTGATTGATTGGTTTGATTGGATTCTTGATTGTTGTTTGTGTTGGTCGATTTGTGATGGAGCCGACGGCCCCGTAGGGTCGGTTTGATTTTGGGTCGAGCTCTTGTGAGCTAGCCGTGACCTTGTGGTCTCGGGTGGGACCCATGTAACATTTGGTATATGATTTTGACTCGGGTTGACTTGGTAACTTGACCCGAATACGGTTATTTTTTAGAACCGTTTGTGATGGCGAAATATATATATTTCGGCTAAATTTATTTTTATGGTTATTATTTATATAAATTGTTGGTTATCGTTATTATTGTGGCTTATTCGATTTTGAAGCGGTTGACGAGTTATTTTGGACTCGTGGTATTATTTGAAGAAGTGTTGACGAAAAGTGGTATTGGGGACCGATTGTGTGACGGTCACTTAGATTGACGGAGATAGGTTAGTCGGGTGCCGTAGTCGGACCCTATTGTTGTAGCACGTGGATTGGGATTGATTGGACGGAGATGTATTGATTATTATGACTTTTACATATTATTTTAGACTTGGACAATGAGCCGAGAGTCATGACTCGGACATGTGACCATTTCGTATGACTCGATAATTATTTACAACTTAAAATGCAAATAATAAAACTCGTAATAATATTATTGGTAATATAAACGTTTATATAAATATATAGACGTGAATAACGTATATATAATTGTATAAATACGTATATTAATAATAACAAAAATCACGAGTTGTATTATAAATAATACGACTAAATATATTATGCTACGAGAATAGCGTAATATTAATGGAAGTATTATTAAGAAGAATAAATATTATAAAACGAGAAATTCTCGACGTTAACTAAATATCACATGAAATGTTATTTTATATATATAACGAGAAAAGCTATCGAGTTATGGGGAGTCGTGGTCACTTGAGTCCAGGTAAGTTATTGTTTGTGACTTTTGTGTTGTCACGGATATATGATGATTAATATAAACATTTTCTATAACTAAATAACTTACTTAACCGACAGGTTAAACCGAGTTATTTAGCTATACGAAATGAGTATATTAATGGGCATCGTATCCTACGACGCCCATAGGTTGTGGTATATGTAAAGGATAATAAATTGCTAAATATATATATCGGGAAATCTGGCCAATTTGACGATGTATATAAGGAGTTTATTAAACTACGATATATACCATATAGTATTTGTGTGCTATGTGCTTTAGGATTGGGTGTAATCTTGGAACGGTATGTTACGTAAATAAATATGGGGATTATCAAATCGACGGATTTAATAAACTTCGGCGATTTATTTAAATGATATATTGGGCTAATATTAGATATAATTTATTTTATTATTCTTTTGTGTGACCTTTTTGGGTTGTTTGTGTCAACCCATCACCCGTATGGATACCAAACGTAAAAACTCCAAACTAATACGAAATGGATTTTCGGAAAATAAAACGGAATACGTCCGGGTTTGGGAATATTTGAATTTGAGGAAATGATTTCTGAACGAGTTGATATTGTTAGGTCGTGCCGAGTCCGTAGTTTCCGTCTTGTGAGTTATTATACATCTTACTTCTACCGATTTCTTCTTGCTGATTTCTGGACTTGAGGTAAGTCATAGCCCCACTTTTTACTCTTGAACTATGTTTTCAATACTTGGGGGTGAGAAACGTGCAAATTATTTTATGTGGACTATTATCGCTTTTATATTCTTTCTAAACTTGCTATGTTTATGGACTAGGATATATTGTCAGCTTTAGTCACATATATTTTGTATGTACTATTCAAGGTTGGCTTATTTGGAATTGTCAGCTTTAGTCACACGGTTCGTGTGTACTATTCAAGGTTGGCTTATTTAGATACTGTAGTGTGCACCTATAGGTTATTAATACTTCGGGAGTTATCCGAGTATTTATGATATTGCGGGGGTTACCCGAATATCTATGTGACAACTGGCAAAATAGGGAGCCGTTTTTAAAACCCGCATTACATTAAAAATTATGATTTTGAAATTTTTGAAAAGTTTATTGTTACGAGATGTTTTATGAACGTTGGAATGTGATTTTTGATCGTACGTTATTTATGGGATTTGATTATTTATTTATGGTTTGGTTCGTTCGTGATGATTTATTTTGAGATTGTTACTTTGGCACTACATTGACTCCGGCACTAGGATAACCTAACAATTTTATTTATTTTAATTACGGGTTCAAGTATTTTATATTTGGTAACGACCTCGAGTTGAGTGAGTATCGGTTTATTTAATTAAGTTTCGGGTTTGGTCCGCGTTATTGACCTTGGGTTACCTCACCCACTCTTTTTAATACCACTCACTATTATTATTATTAGTATTAAAAGGTTTGTTTTTTTTTAAGAGTAAATTGCATAAAATCGTCCTTGTGGTTGGTTGGCTCGAAACAAAAACAAACACAAACATAACATATCAACACCACCACCCACATCTCTCTCTCTACTACATCATCTCCTCCATTTCTACCCTAGCCGCCGCACCTTAATCGGCAACCACAGCCACCGCCGCCGCACCTCCATCAACACAAACACCACCATTCGAATCCCCATCACCTACTCTATCCGATCTACTACCACACGCGCCCTATACCCCTCCCTAGTTCATCTCGAAATCACATAAAATCACTACCATCTTATTGTTTTTGAAGTTTGATACGTATTGGGTCTTGAGAATCAAAGGTGAGACGAGTATTCACTCGTATTTTTGTGAAAACGTGACCTATGGGTCACGAATTTAAAAATCTTCATATGGGCTTTGGTTATTAACATGAAAGACAAGTGGGTTTTTAAAGAAAATGTAATGTTTTGATTGTTTGGTATCCGGGTTCTTGATTTTTGGAGGTTGTCGAGTTGAAACCGAGAGCCTCATGCTCTCGGCTTATTTCATTGTTGAGTTTGGGAGAGTTTTGACCTTGGTTTTGTATTTTGGTTGTTGTCGAGAGTGTTGGTGATGCCTTCGCTTGGTTTTGGCCGATTCTTGGCCAAGGATTACTGTGGTTTTGATGTTATTGGAATGATGCCGTGACCCTTGGGGTCGGTTTGATTGGTATCGAGCTCATGAGAGCTAGCCGAGACCATAATGGTCTCGGGTATGGCCTTATTCGATTCATGTTTGAGCCGAGACTCAAATGAGTCCCTCGACTCGGGGTTGGTTTTGGTAATCGACCCGGATGACATGAAATATTTGGTGACCTTATATGATTTTTGATACTTATTTTCTTGTGGTTATTATTGTTTTGTGATGAAGCATTTTTACCTTGGGTTTTGTTGTTGTTGCTCGGGAGCCGAGAATGGGATGAATATGATTGTGGAGTTGTGTTGACGAATTGTTGTGGGGACCGATTGTGAGACGGTCATTAGATGACGGAGATAGGTTAGTTGGGTGCCGTAGTCGGACCCTCATGTTGTAGCACGTGGTTGTGGTATTGTATTGGACGGAGTTGGATTATTCATTTTGACTTATTGGACTTGGACTATGAGCCGAGAGTCATGACTCGGACATGTGACCACATTTTATGACTCGATAAATATTTAAAAGTCAAATATTAAAAAAATAATACTCGTAATAATATTATTGATAATATAATCGTTTATATACGTATATAGACGTGATAAACGTATATATATATATATATATATATATATATATATATATATATATATATATATATATATATATATATATATATATATATATATATATATATATATATAAATGCGTATATTAATAATAACACGATCACGAGTAAACGTATAATAATATAACGATAGTTATTATACTATGCAAATAGTGTAATAAATGTCGGAATATTGTTATAAATAATAACTATAAATAATAAGTCGGGTGAATGATAATTAAAAACGTGATTTTTATAAATTTAGAAATTTATCGAGTTATACGAGTTGTGGTTCTTTAAAGTCCAAGTGGGCTTTATATTGTGATTTTTGTGTTGTCACGGATATATGACGATTAATATAAATATTTTATATATCAAGTGACTTATTTAATCGACGGATTAGATCGAGTTATTTGACGATATAAAATGAGTATATTAATGGGCATCGTATCCCATGACGCCCATAGGTTGTGGTATATATTTTAGGGTAATAAATTACTAGGTATCTCGTGGAATTTGGCCGATTCGACGATATATATAGGGAATTTATTGGACTACGATATATACCAAATAGAATTCTTCGTGCTATGTGCTTTAGGTTGGGTATAATTTTGGAACGATATATTACGTAAATAAATATGGGAGATTACCAAATCGACGAATTTGATGAGCTTCGATAATTATTTAAATAATATGTTGGGCTAACATTAGACCTATAGTTGGTTTATTATTTTGCTTGTTGTGGCTTATTCGTTTGAGTTGTGTCGACCCTCACCCATATGGATACCAAACGTCAAATTTCAAATTAATATGAAGTTAATTCGAGAAACGGATATTTTTGGAAAGTAAAATGGAATACGTTCGAGAATGGGAATATTTAATTTTGAGGAAAAGATTTCTGAACGAGTTTGATATTGTTAGGAAGTGTCGAGTCTGTAGTCGCCGTTACGTGAGTTGCTTGAGTTTGCTTACGTCTTTCTTCTATCGATTTCTTTTGAGGATTTATGGACTTGAGGTGAGTCATAGCCCCACTTTTTACTCTTGAACTTTGTTTTCAATACTTGGGGTGAGAAACATGCAAATATTTTATGTGGACTATTATTGCTTTTTGATTTCAAAACTTGCTATGCTTATAGAACTAGGTAGAGCGAGGCCTAGACATGAGCTAGGTAAGCTATTGAATTGGTTATAGAGCGAGGCCTAGCCTAGAGCTAGGTAAGCTATACAACGAGGCCTAGACTAGATCTAGGTAAGTTGAACATGTCGTATCCTTACGAATGTTGGGTATGTCGTATCCTTACGCATACATATTGATTTGATTGATTTGAGCGAGGCCTAGACTAGATCTAGGTAAGCTATTGGATTGATTATAGAGCGAGGCCTAGACTTGAGCTAGGTAAGCTATTGATTTGATTGATTTGAGCTATAGCGTGCACCTATAGGGATGATTTGATTTGGTTGGATTATATTGGATGGATTATTTTGGTTGGATGATTGTGGCCTAGTCTAGCTAGCAAGCGTTTTGCGTATATGTCCACTATATTGAATTATGAATTTAAACCTATGATCTCACCAACGAAAGCTGACTTTTAGCACGTTTTCTCAGGTAATTAAGTGATGCTCTATGGATGCTTGGGATTGGAGGCTTGGCAATGGCACCGGTTATGGATCTATCTTTCTAAAACTCTGATAAACTATTGTGGACCTATGTTTATTTCTTTTGGGCCTTACTTTGGATAATTCTTGGGATAAATGTAAACTTTAAAACCCGTTTTGGTTGTGTTTTTCTTATGTTTACTTTATCTCGTTCTTTCATGACTTTGAATGGATACCAATCCCCGTAGCACCCCAAAAGCTTGTTGAATCTTCCGCTGTACCAAATTTTGGGGGTGTTACAATCTATGTTAGAGCGGAGGGTATCTGCAGGCTTTTAGTAAATCCTTAGCCTAGCTAGCAAGCGTTTTGCGTATATGTCCACTATATTGTTGATGAATTTAAACCTATGATCTCACCAGCGAAAGCTAACTTTTAGCACGTTTTCTCAGGTAATTAAGTGATGATTTGGATGCATGGATTGGAAGGCTCGGCTAAGGCTCCTGGTTTATGGATCTATTTTTCTAAACTCAGATATTAAATTGTGGACCTACTTTATTTCTTTTGGGCCTGACTCTGAATGATGTTGGGATAAATGTAAACTTTAAAACCCCATTTTGGTTGTGTTTTTAATATGTTTACTTTATCCCGTTCTATTATGTCTTGCGTTGGATACCAATCCCCGTAGCACCCCGAAAGCTTGTTGAGTCTTCCGCTATACCAAATTTTGGGGGTGTTACATGGGTTGACCCGAACACGACCCAAAACCTATTTAGGGTCAAACCGAACCTGTTAATTTTCATGTCGGTTTCAGGTCGGGTTTCGTGTTGGGTCACAAATTGCCACCCGGTAGGGATGGAAAAAATCATGTAGTAGAAACGCATAGTTCTGTGAAATGGAGACATGAATAGTAGAAATGAATGAATAGACTGGCACACGAATGAATAGACTAGAACAAAGTGTTGGATCAGATTCTTTCTCACTATTTTCTAAAGTATTTACTCATATTTTTTTAGTTGGATGGTAAATTGACTCATGATCATTGGTGCTTATATACTTCTGGCTGATTTTACGATGAAAAAAAGCATTGTACATGTGGATAAATGTCACAACTGCGACAACTGACTGAAAAATCATGACTAGTAATTCTATAAGGAAACCACCACCAAATGGCCTAGTGGTAAGGTCCTTGGTTTCCTCACAAGAGGTCATGGGTTCGAACCTCACCACGTGTGTACATTTAAGGGGGCTAAGGAAGGGTCGGAAACGGTCCCGGGATTATCCTGGTGAGGTCGCATACATCCGAGTCGAAAAGGTTCGACTTCTCCAAGGAACCTGAATAGGGAAAATCTCATCCATTTTAATTCTATGACAAAGGATCAAATGAGAAGAAAACTTAAAATGAGAAGGATGAGAAATAATTATAACTACATATTTGAGATGCATCGACTTGAATTAAATGCATCACTAGTCTTTTAGATGTACCATAATATATTTTCTAGCAAAAAAATTAGATGCATATACATATATTAGATGCATTTCATCAAGTTAGACGAATCCTATACATTTTTCGTCCTTTACGGGTCAAATTTGTTGTTAGTACTACTTTGCATCGTTTTCATTTCAAAATCACTTTCGAAACTAATTGGGATGCATCTAAATGAATAGAGATGCATCTAAATCAAGTCGATGCATCTCAAACGTGTGGTTATAATTCTCATCCTTCTCATTTTAAGTTTTCTTCTCACTGGATCCTTCATGTGTATATTTTTTAGGACATATCCCAATATAGTATTCTTCATGTGTATGTTTTTTAGGTATGAGCAGTTGAACTCAACTAATATCAATTGAAGGAGCATATCTATAGCACTGACAATGATATATAGGTGGGAAGTTCTTAGATGTCTCGGGTATGCACCTTCTGAATTGGTGTTGGGGTTTATATCGGCCTTCCACAGGTAACATGTACTTGTTCCAGTAATCATCATTAGGCGAACCACATAATGTGTAGATCTTGTGGATTTGGTCTACCTATGTAACATGATGCATTTTTCCGTCAAGAAACATTCATTACATAGTCTTTTACATTAAGCGAGGAATGTGATGTTTGTTCCGAAGATTGTTATCTTGATTCATTGGGGCTAAGCTCTCATAGAATGCGGATGCATCTTCTACTTGGTGGATGGTTCCCAAACTAATATCAAGCTTTGACAAATTGTTTAACCGAAAAGATCAATCTGAGTTCACATATATGAATTCAGATTTAATTTTTAGATAAAAACAAGATCGACAAGAAAGAAATGGATGGTACAACATACTCATAAATTTATACGTAATAACGTAAACCACATCTTTTACAACTCGTTTAATATCACAATATCATAGTTTATAGTGTTAACATGCATGGATTCGATCAACTTGATATGCCATAGTTTAGTGTTAATATGGTTGCAAATTCTAATAGCAACCTTCTACCTTTTTCGATAACTGAGAAAAGAATTCTAATGGACGGACAACTTGATGAGAGCTCACAAGATGCAAAAACAAGAACAAAAACCGTCGCGGTCGTTTACTGTGAATAAGAAGAAAAATGTGTACTTTGCTAGAATGAAGACAACATACACTTGACTTGAGAAACGTTTTGATCTTGTCCATCTCACCCAAATTCAGTCAACTTGTTTCATTTGTAAATATGCATCGACATCGATTTTGTAATTATTATTTATCAGTTATTTATTTTTATTTTTATTTATATATATATTTTTTTAGCTAAATTTATCAGTAATTCACTATCAGGAAGGAAGCCAATCTCTTGCGAAAATTTAAAATATGTTGTTCATGCATTTGGTTACAATATCTGAATATCGAAATGCTATTTTATTTAGATTTAGATTTCTTTTTATGTTAGGTGTTTGTGTTTTCGCGAATCATTGATGCTAAATAGTTGAAAAATGTAATGATATGTTTTTCTTAACTGTGTGTTTTTTTGTCTATGGACAATTATTTTGAACGGGGAGAGTAATAAATACTAGTAATAAATAAATAAATAAAATAGTTAAATAAAATAAAAATAATAATATACCTTAGACGACATTATACATTGCTGAGGACTAATGATGCAAATATTTTCCCTCACATTAGAAGATAACGGAGAAATATTTGCACCGTTCATCCTCATGGATATATGGTGGTTGACTTTTATTAACGGAAGGATGCACATGTGCCAATTTTTGATGTTCAAATGAGCGAACCGCAAAGATGTATTTTAGACTTTACTCTTAAACTAATGTAAATTATCCCTAAATTGTAAAAGAGAGGGTTAAATAAAATGGAATGGATAAAAGTTAAAGTATGGAATAAAGATTAATTTTATTTATCTGGTACTTGATGGACTAGTAGTTACTAAGATAACTCCAAAAAGGAAAGGAATCTACACCGGTGAGTAGAAAATAAAGACTTAGGGGGTGCTTGGTAAGGGGGTTAAGGGGGTGGGGAATGGGTAAGGAATTCAAAATGGTCCACCTCACTCAAATTAGGTGTTTGGTTAGGGGTGTGCAAAGGTATTGATTACCCCGTAGTGGGTAATCAACATTATAGAGTAAATTGAGGGGTAAGGTATTGATTACCCACCTCACTCAATCCTTTGCATTCCCTTTCCTTTTCCCTTTCCCTTTACCTTTCCCAACTTTGAACCAAGCGGACCCTAAATTACTACGTAATTGCTAAAGAGAAGTGATTTGGAGGTCTAAAAATATACTTAAATTAATGATGAAAACTGTGTGGCATCATTTTGTTGGCTGCAACCAAATGACCTATTTTTACACAAATCAAAAAGATCATGTCACACAGTTTTAGGCATGAAATTATGAACATCTTAGCCTCCCAATTATTTTCCCAGCGGCGTAGCTATGTGGGGGGGTAAGGTGGGCCATGACCCACCCACAAAACCTTAATAGTGAATATATGTGTTGTAGTCCCAAGCCCAATTTACTATTGTATATTATATTTAATTCACCTATAAACTAGATATCTCTTTATTTGTTTATGTACTTAATCCCTCATCCATCCATCAATCCGCATTAAGTCCTATATCTAAGAATTTTGGTTCAAATTCATTTTTAGATGATTTTGGTTATACGGGTGAGTGTCGTGTGCAACTAAAGTGTTGAATAACAAATATGTTGCAACTTTTTTACATAGTTATATATCATACTCCGCAATCATTTGTGTTCCTTTCTAACATGCGGGTGTCTTTTAAATTTTTTTGGCCCCCCTTGAAAAGAATTCATGGTTACGCTCCTGTATTTTCCATTGCGAAATAATCAAATAATATTTCTTTTGCTTTTGAAAACCTGTTTTTACTTTTTACTATAATAAATTCTTTAAGCTTTATTGAACATCTAAGAGATTTGCTAATAACTGCTCAGTGACTATTTTTTAGACGTAACTAAATGCATTTTAAAGATGGTTAATATACCCAAATTTTATTTTTAAATTAAAAATGCATTTAATAACTAAAGGGCTTACGTCTCAATAATACTCATAGTTGTGTGAGAAACTCCCCCAACCAAAATGGTTGTGTGTTCAAATCCTACTTACGCAATGTGAGATAGTTTGTGGTTTGTATATATATCGTTTCGGTTATCTGGTTATTCGGTTCGGTTTGTTTGGTTAATTTTTTTTGGGTCAAACCGAAAACCGAATCGAACCGAACCGAATTCAAATTTGATTCAACCGAACCGAAAACCGAACCGAATAACCCGAATTACATAATTTTAATTATTTTTTCATTTAATTATATATATTTTTAGAATTTTTTTTTCAAGCTTAATAATGTTATATTTATACTAAAAAAGACTTTTAGAGATTATTTTTATATATAAATACAAAAAAAAAATATAAATATTTATATATTTTTGGTTTTCGGTTTTCATTGCCAAACTCATTTCCAAACCGATAACCAAATATTTAGTTCGGTTCGGTTCGATTTTAATCAATTCAGTTCGGTTCAATTTCGGTTTTCCGTTATTATGGATATTACCCGATCCGTGAACACCCCTAACTCAAACTATACGTTATTCACACATTAAAAGGAGCACCCGTTAGCAAATCCTAAAGTTTAATGATAACACAAAAGAAACATCATTAAAGAAATTGGCCAAACCACGTACATTTTCTTGTTTATATTTATAAGAATGTTTGTGTCTTTGCCTTTTTTGGTAAACAAAAATATCTATGTTTAACAGTGAAAGTGGTGAACTGAAAGAGATCTTAAATTAAGGGCATGTTTGGTTTGTTGCTAGGAATGACAATGGGTATCGGATTAAATATGGGGTAGAATGACATTGGATATGAAAACGTGTATGATTATGATTGTTTATGTTTAGATGATAAAATATGGTATGAAAAAGTGTATAGATATTTGAGTTTTGTAGTGAAAATAAGAGGGATTCACAGGAATGGATTTTATATATACCAAATTGGTGTGTAATGAATCTATTACTATGACTAGAACGGTACCCGCGCAATGCGGCGGCGGGTACCTGTGACTATATTTTGCGTTATTCGGTTATTCGGTTACACATTTAGTTGTCTTTATGCTTTATAAGTAAAGATGATAGAGATAGTTAAGCCAAATAATTTTAGTTTAAATAACCAACCTGCTTACTAACAAACTTCCTAACTAAATTGTTTCTAACAAACTTTCTAACCAACTTGCTTCCTAACAAACTTCATAACCAACCTGCTTCCTAAACAATTAATTTTGAAATCTTTTCATAATAAGAAAGTAAAAGTCTAAATTTTAAGTCTTTCTAATTATAAAATAATCTCAAATGCATTATATAGTAGTATAGATATACCCACTTTATTACTGAGCCACAAAACAAACACCATTAATGACTTTTAAAGTGATAGTCTCATTTCTATAGTATGTAACCAAACGGCCCGTGACACTTCTATTCTACTGTAGAGATTGACAAGATATTATTAAATAACATGGCCAATTGACATCTACATGCATGTCGACGTTCATGCACAATTTAACATTGTCTATCACCCTCTTGCACCTATATGGCTATATATAAACCCTTGAAACCCCTTATTCCATATTCACTCTTCAACTAGTCATAAGAAGCTAATTTTAAGTTTCTCACTTAGAGATGGTTTCAAAGAGCAATGCTTCACTAGCTTTCTTTCTAGCTCTCAATCTTCTCTTTTTTGCCACAGTTAGTGGCTGTACATGTGAAACTCCTACGATCCCCAAGCCAAAACCCAAACCTACACCAAAACCAACACCAACAACACCAACACCGAAACCAACGCCAACACCGAAACCAACACCACCAACACCAAAACCAACACCAACACCGAAACCAACACCAACACCAAAGCCAGGTATGGCTACTTGCCCTAAAGACATCTTGAAACTAGGGGTGTGTGCAAAGTTGCTTGGTGGGTTGGTTGGATTCGTAGTTGGTTCTCCACCTGTTAAGCCATGTTGCACCCTTATCCAAGGCCTTGCTGACACTGAAGCCGCAATTTGCCTATGCACAACCATTAAAGCTAATGTTTTGGGGATCAACCTTAACGTGCCTGTCTCTCTTAGCTTGCTTCTTAATGTCTGTGGTAAGAAAGTCCCAAATGGCTTTAAGTGTGCCTAAGTTAATCAAGATATGTGGTTCTCTTGATTTTGTTAAGTTATCGATCTTCTGATCTTATTATTTTTTGGGTAAAAGGTCAACGACCCGGTAAATATTATCCAAAAAACGTTTAAGTACAATGGAATGTGGCTGAAGTACCACATTAACCTCAAGCACAGGCGCTTGATAAACAAGTATTTATGACAGGCCATAAACACCAACCAAACCTAGCTAATTACAAAGTAACAAACTAGGTATAATAACAAGATAAAACTTGAGATGCGAACATCCCACATCCACCCAGCAGCACAAACCGCACGAAACGTTGAAGTACTTAGGATGAGGGTGAAATCCCTCACCTCAGTCCCATTGGCCACTAACAAGAGTACCTTCAAACTTAACTTCCAAAGAACCAGTAGCATCAATCAACGAATAGTAGTAAGGCCACATGACATTGAGAGATGAACATGGATCCCTAATCTTGGCAAACAGCAGCAACAATAACAAGACCAAGTGTAATCAGGTCCTGAATCGTACCCTAATATCACCATAACCAGAAAAAATCATCTCTCTATAAACCCATATACACATGATAACACATGTTAAAACCCAAACAGTACCCAAGTAATATCAACACAGCAAACAATCCCTTAAAGATAAGGGTTATGTCCCAATCAATTCCAAACAGATTCAAAAGAACCGAACCCTAAAAAGGGTTAAGTATAATCGTTAAGCTTCAATTACCCCAAGAAATCCAACCACAACTTGCATGCTGAATTCAGAAACCCAACAGGTTCAAACCATGAAAGCGTACAGCATCAAGTGAATCACAAACCAAAAAACAAATCGCAAATATAGGAATTATAAAGAGTCGACCAAAAAGACCGACCAACAAAAAGACAATAACCTGCGATTAAACAACCTAATCGCAAAAGAGAGAATGATAGATTCGATTTGAGTACACCCTAAAAATAGGGAATAGCAAACCGACCTAAACAAAAAAAGACAGATTGCGATTAGGAAACAATAACGACCAAAAAAACCCTAACAAATCGAATGATAAGATAGAATCGAATAAGGATAGGTTAGGGTTTTAAGAAAAAGCGATTATCCTGAATAATCAAAATCGATTCATGAAACAAGAATCGATTATGAGAAAATAAGGTTTAGGCCAGCCTCCTCCTTGATAAAAACACAACCCTAACATCGATTGCATGCTATCCAAACGAATCAGAAGATCATTCAGAAGCAGAGAGGCGATATTAGAGGTGATTTTTGGCCGGAAAGATGGGGAGGAGGCGGCAGGATAGGCAGCCGGAAATCGCCCCTAGAGAGAGAAACATCTTCTGATCTTATTACGTACGTATAGTAAGAGCTTAGATGTAAAGGCTCTCGTGGTTACATTTCGTTTATGTGCTTTCTGTTATTGATATCATGATTAGATCGAAAGGAATCATGTTCTATATTTGTAACAGTTTGTGGAAAATAAAAGCAATTTTGTTTTAAATATTCTAGAATTATTAGAACTTTGGAAAAATGTTATTGAGATCGGCCAACTACATTATTTGCTTTAAGCACATGCATGGCCAAGAAAACTCTACTGTGAATCGAAAGCAGCCTAGCCTACATAAATGGTAAATTGCATGAAAAGAAATGGTAGAGCAACGTAGTTACATGGTTTGATTTAAAAATGGTAGAGCAACGTAGTTACATGGTTTGATTTAGTAATATGCAAAGAGTACTATATAACTTTTTACATCAAACCTTCATTTTAAATATTTTTGTTTTTATTATATAACACTTTATGAAAATTATACCAAATTAAAATACATTTAAAACATAATTTATTTATATATTTTACATCAAGTATTTGAAACGGAGAGAGTAGATTATTTTCTCACTGATTCTAGAAGGAACAAGATTAATGTAATGTAGCCTTGCTAGTGAAAATAATCTAAAAAAAATGTATAGACAAAAACAAAACCTGTCATATAAACAACCATAGGGTCCATTTCAAGTGGTCTGCTCGTACGGATTTGATGGAAACTCAAAAAAGTACATATCCCCGACAATGTTTGACCCAAATATAAAAATAAATAAATAAATAAAAGTTTTAACTAGGTGAACTGGGTCATATTTACTCAACAGGTTTTTGGCAAAAATAGAGACTTGTTATGGATAAATACATTTGGATGTCTTTATCTTTTAGCACTGGTTAGAGTTTAAAATATCTAATTAGAAGACATGCATCATTTAGTTTAAGCTTTATCTCTTTGTATGATCTACTGGTTCAATTGCTTTAATCATACTTTCATTCTTTCATGTTAACAACACGTTATCAACACGTTCTAACAAATTCTTTTGATAGATATTGGAAATAGTGATTCCTAACAAGCTGAATTAACAAAGAGAAAGTGATTCGTAGTTGGAAGTGAAATGATTTGTTATTCACAATGATGAAGTGTTTACAGAGTAAAGAGAGAATGATAACATCTAAAACTGAGTTATTACATTACATGAGTGTTCAATTTATACAACTGAAAAAGGGCAGGAAATTTAAAAGTAGTTAAAGGGTGATTTGGCCATAGCACGTGCTGGTCACGTGCTTTCATTAACAGCTTCTTATTTGTATTTGTAACACAGTCATTTGGGAGTTTACGAATAGTTAAGGTTTGTTTTGAAGCCAAACCTTCAAAGAAAGGCAACTTAATTAGGAGATGAGATAAAAAAATAAATTAGCATATTAGGAAAAAATTTGTTTCATTTGACAACAAGAGAGTCTTATGCATAATGTTCACAAAAGAATTGCGACTCATAGTAAAAAATGTTAGAAACATTAATCTCGCTGCTAATTTACAATAGCATTAATGAATATGTAATGTATCAAAGCATTAATCAACTTCAACTAATCTGCACTTCAATCTTCATAGCTTCATAGCTTTGGTTGGGTGGTTGATCTGTACAAACCTCCAGATTTTGGAATGTTCCTTTTTTCATCATTTAAATACCATACACAGTGATAGATAACTATAATAAGAGACTTTTAACTTAGATATATCTAAATGAGTGTGGCCATTTAGAGTGATGCTAAGTTATGAGGGAGGTAAACTTATGTATATTCTTCACTTGATATATAGTTACCTGATCCCATATCACATTGACTGACTTACAAGCACTACTACAAAAAAAGTTAAAAAGATCGGTTGAAAACCCTCAAATAGATCGGTTATGAACCACTCTATGTAATGGTGATCTATTATCCAAATAACCGATCTATTTAATTATGTCTAGAAGTTAGTTAGATCGGTCATTATCCAAATAACCGATCTATTTATTACTCTTCCCCCTCTTTTTTATTTGTTAGATCGGTTTTTAAGAAAACCACTCTATTTGTAGTGATCTTTTTAAGCTTTTGTGTAGTTGTGAACCAAGTTATAATCTCGATATTGCTTCAAGAAAACGTGAAGGACCAGAAGTGTAGATTAGAAACTTTGTAACTACCAAGTTAGTTAAATTAGTTAATGTAAAAGTCAACTTAGAAATTCTGTAAAAATAGAAGAGTCATGTCGATTGGATCATGACTATTAGAAAGGAACACATCGTTTGGATTGTGACTAAACCGAACCATCACAAAGGTTCAACACAACCATTCGAATAGACATGACTTTTAGTGAAAGGTTGCAACGGTTCGTGACACCGTTTGGAAACCTATAAGTACTTGTGATTATGTATTATTACAGTGGTTAGACAAATAAATAAGTTATCTTTAGTTTATACTTTGTTTGCATTTTACATTTGACTCAACCACATCGATCCATACACAATTATACACGCCTGGGACAACATTTAGCATCAAGAGCCTCGTTGGAACATCTCGTTACAGCAATCAAAACCGAAACCAGACTTGTTTTTTCAGGAAACAACGCATACCCTTCGTACCTTGTTAACACTAGAAGGATTGCCTAGATAACTTAGGGACATAAGAAAGTCGTATACAACTTTCTTTGTGTCGAAATTTGCAAACAGGAAGGACACCGAACCAGAAACTTGTGTCTTGGTTTGTTGGATTAGTTCGTACGCTGCAACAAAACCAGAAGGAATAGAAGAATTCTTGTTTAACAACAACAAGAATGTACTTGTTTGTTTTACTACAAAACAACAAGGGAAAAGGAAAAGAAGTCGACTAAGGAATTGTGTATTACCGAGATACACAAGAAAGGAAAAGACGCGCAGAAATTTTATAGGCGTTGCTTGGATAGTTAGAAAGGATACCAGTACAAGAAACAGAACATATAGGACGTTGACAATACTAACAACAACAATTGAAGAAGAACAAGCGAATTGATCACTCGCTGCAGAAAAGAATACCGAATAGGATTCTGAAAGTTTGTTGACATACGGTGTGGAAAAGAAAAGGAACGAAAGGAAAGTATTGTGGAACAACGAAAAGAAGGAGACAAGCAACAGCGGAACGACAAACAAAATTACTTTGTTTAGACGTTGATAGAATACCGTAGGGTATTAAGGAAGGAAAAGAAGAACAGAAGCAATTCGATTGCTCTTTGGCAGAAAGATACCGCAAGTATTTTGAAAAGAAAAGGACTTGGAATAAAGAAAACAACGACAACAACCTGAAGTTGATCGTGGCCAAAAACACTTAGGGTGGATTTGGAGGATAGCCGAGATATAACAAGGGTCTAAGGCACGTAGTAGGAACCAAGTTGAGAAGGAGACGAGGAAAGAAATAACGTGGTTGATATAGTTCTAAGTATCGACACACAAGTGGGAACATCGTTGTGTTTTGACACAACAACGAGGTCACAAAAATCAAAACTTTGGATTTCAATTATACTTTATAGTATAGATATTTACTTCATTATTAGGAAATCCCGAGAACTATATATTGATCCCGTATTACTAGGATTCCCGGAAAAACTATTTCTGTTCCCGTAGTAGTAGAAGTACCATATTGGTTAGAATTCCCATAAGATTAGAAAGTGAAAATCTTAAATACTTTTAAGATGTCCGGTGACGATTCAAGCACATCAAAAACTACACGTAAACCCATGACACCTATTGCACAATACCAATGCCCTAAACTCAAAGACACAAACTACATAGTTTGGGCTATACAAATTAAAATCATATTAGAAGCACATGGTTTGTGGGAGACAATAGAAACTAAGGAAGATACGCAACTAGATGATAAGAAAGATAAGGCAACAATGGCCTTACTATATCAAGCGTTGACCGAGAATGTGATATTACAAGTAGCAAATTGCAAAACGTCAAAAGAATTGTGGGAATCATTGAAAAGGAGACACGTAGGAGAAGAAAAAGTGCA
>JARVZY010010181.1:0-25122 GCA_030686995.1 Artemisia argyi | reverse complement strand
ATCCCTACACCTAACGTTACAACCCTTTTAAAAGACCTCTTTGATAGTTTATCCTAGGTGCTTACGCCATGTGGTGGAGGTTTGATCCTTTCCCAAGCCTATGGTAATCTATTTTGCTATGACAGGTAGTGAGAGATGTTTTCCATTTCCATATTGTAATTTATACTTTATTACACCCGAGAGATGTGAGTATCTAAACACTATTTGTGAGGTGCTAGTGTATGACCTCAGTGCTTGTCTTTGGTCTTTAGTGGAACAATTATTTGTTGTAATTACTTTTATATTAGTGTTAAATGACCCCTAACTTGTCTTTTGATTAGAATAAAAGCGCATTTGCTTGAGGACAAGCAAATCTCAAGTGTAAGGGTATATGATAAGGCGAAAAATGAACCACTTTTAGGGGGTCATTTAAGCCCGGAATTAAATTTATTTGATCAAATATTGCCCAGATCTAGGCAGTCCGAGGAACTATTTGGCGGCGAGATGACAGCGTCAAACATTTGTTCTTGACACCGTCACCTTCTAGACTCTATATATAGTTTTCTAATTTTCATTCATTAGGGAGGAACTTGTGTGGAGAAACCCTAGGGCCGAACTTTGTGAACCCTAGCTCGTATTTTACAGTAAATTCAAGGGTTTTCACCCCTTAAATCCTTTCATGTGCTATTAAGATAAGTCTTCTCTTTAATTCAATCAATATGTCTATGTGTTGGTTGTCTATATCTTGTGCTTGTCTTGATTTCAACATGCTAGGCTAGATTTATCTTGTGTGTTGCTTAGATCTAATGAAACCTATATGTTAATTATGTGTTGATTACTTGTTTATGGTTGTATTGGATGAATGATTTCAATGTTAGGCTTAAGAAAACTGGCAGATCTCCATTGTGTAACATGCTTGAATGTCTTAGGAAACATGAACTGATGTGTACTAGGTTTTATTGGTTGTATTTAATGCATTAGTAAATTCTAATGATCCTATGTTAGGAGCTTCTTAGCCGGCTCGACATAGGAGTGAAGTAGGCACTCATAGGATTGGGGAAGTAAGTACGCCACCCCATGAATGGTATTAAGGAATACAATCCGTCATCCACGCAACTATAACAAGTAATTAACGTGTAAAAGATATCTAGGGAGTAGTGAAATCTAAGTAAACACATTTCTCCCACTTATTGCTCACAACCTTAGTATAATTTAGTTTATTTTCATTTTAGTATTTTATTTTGATTGCATCTTAGTATTGGGTTAGTTGATTAGCAACTAATTCCGCCAAACTCCTTCAAAACCCGAGATTTTAATTTGCTTTCCTAAAAATATAAAAATACAAAAAGAATCATCCCTCATCTCTAGACCTAGTCTTTAGGTTTTCTAATCCTAGCGACACTATTCCTAGCTGAACGATCAATCCCCCGGTACTTGTCACTATACTCTACTACAACGATCAGGTACACTGCCTGTTGGGGGTTGTAAGCTTCTCGAGATCCCTCGAAATTCCTGAAACAAAACAGTAGGTAGTCCTTTGGTAAAAATATATGCATACTGATATCTTGCAGGTACATGAAGAACTTTAACTTGACTAGCAGCAACCAAATCGAGTATAAAATGTATATCAATCTCGATATGCTTGGTACCTTGATGCTGAACTGGATTAGAAAATAAGTAGACATCACTCACATTATCACAATAAACAAGCGTAGCAGAAGACAATTGAGTATACAACTCACGTAGTAAATTCCATAACCAACATGTCTCAGCAACCGCATTAGCAACACCGCGATACTCGGCTTCAGCACTAGAATGAGAAAGCGTTGGTTGACGCTTTGAGGACAATGATAGCAAGTTGTTGCCAAGAAACATACAATAACCAGAAGTAGAGCATGAGTAGTTGGGCAACCTGCCCAATCTGCATCCGAGTAAGCAACAAAGGAAGTAGTAGAAGATGAAAACAATTGTAACCAATTATTATATGTCCATTAACCCTAGTTCTCTCTTTGGCGATTTTTGGCGACTTCCCTATAACCTACATTCTTATCGTTTTCCATAAATCTGTCTTATCTTGCATTTTGATTGCATGAGTCTGATTGAGTTATTGATTAACATTCTTTGTTAATTGTTCCTTTATTGGATTCGTACATTAATTCACAAGTTCTAGCAGATTTGTGTTAATCGTTTTTCTAGGGTTGCCTTGATCGATTCTTTCCTAACCGACTTCTGGATTTTAGTGTTTTATTTATTCAAGGTCGGTTCTTGGGTACTGTTAGGTCCTGATTTTATTGTTCCTTCACATTCTTTGATCGACTCATTATGGAGGCAGGTTAGTTTTCTTGGCGGTGTACCTCTAAATCCTAAGCGATTAGGGTTTTATCTCGTATTATTGTTTGCATGCGTGCTGGGTGTTAATTGATCTTCTGGTCGTGGGTTTTAAAGAGAGGATGAATAAGGGTTTCTTGATTTCAAAGGTTGCAACTGATGCTCCTAAGTCTAATGTGATTCCTAATGGTGATGTTGAGGATTCGGTTACAAGGATGAAAAGGTTAAAGGGTAATGAAGAGGGTGCCTTTGGTGGGATTCATCAACGAGAGGCTGCTAGGGTTTCTCCTACGTCTTCTATGTTACGTGATAATGTTAATCTTCAAAAAGGTAATGTGGTGGATGGAGGTTATGATGTGGCTGCTGGTCATGTTGTATTTGGATCTCAATCACTAAGTGCTGCTAACTTGGAGCAACCAACGAACCAAGTGAAGCCGGTTTCACTTGGTTATGTTGTCAATGAGTTACATGCGGCTGCTAATGTGGAACAATTGTTAGATAATGCGCATATGAATTTTGATGATGCTATGAATAAAATTCAAAGTGAGATTGGTGCTAATGAAGTTAATTATACAAGTGCTCCTCTCTCGAGTGCAACCTCTGGTCCTAATGTGATGAGTGCAAATTCTGGTCTCAAGGCTCATAAGGTTGATACTGCCAATGGTACTGGGGTGAAATCGATTTCTTATGCGGGTGCTACTTCTAATGAACCTCAGAAACATGTGTCTAAAAAAGGAGGATGTTGATCTTTCAGTTCCAATGAAAGTAGTGGAAGAGGTGAACATGAGGTTTGGGAATACTCTCTACGGTTACTTCCTTGGTCAACGCCTTGCTTTTCCTGTTGTTGATTACTATGTTCGCAATGCATGGGCTAAGTTTGGTGTGCAAAAGGTAATGATGAACGCAAAGGGGTTCTTCTTCTTTAAGTTCAATTCGAAGAAAGGTGTTGATGATGTACTTGAAAATGGTCCTTGGTTGATCAGAAATGTTCCTATTATTCTTAAACCATGGTCTTTGAACACAAACTTACTTAAAGAAGATTTGACTAACATCCCGGTGTGGGTCAAATTCCATGATGTTCCCCTTGCTATGTTTTCTGATGATGGCCTCAGTCTACTTGCCACACTGATTGGCACGCCCAAAAGGTTAGATGCTTTTACAAGCCAAATGTGCAAGGAATCGTGGGGCCGTAGTAGTTTTGCTAGATGCATGATAGAAGTGAAGTCGGATAAGGTGCTTCGGGACAGTCTCACTGTTGAGATACCATTACTTGATGGTTCGGGTTCGACTATTGAGAAGATACGGGTTGAATATGAATGGAAACCACCTCATTGTGACAAATGTAAGATATTTGGTCATACTTTGACTGAATGTCCTAAAGTTGTTATACCTCCTGTTCAGCCTACTAAGCCTGTTAATGATAGTTTCATGACTGTCAATAACAGGAAGAAAGGAAAACAAGGTGGTCATACTATTCCGGGTAAAGGAGGGTTCACTAAACCTGCTGTGGGTAAGCAATTTCAGTATCAACCCAAAAAGACTCCTCCTGAACCAAAGAATGTTGGTGGCACTAAGAAGAAGACTTCTGATATGGCTAGTTCTAGTGGAACAACGATCTCTACATCTAACCAATTTGATGGGCTTAATATGGATGATACGGATACGTTTGGTATTCCTACTTTTGATACCAACATGGATGTGGATGCTGGCCGTACAATTGAAGTTAATGAGGATGAGTCGGTTAAGACTGGTACTACATCACAAGAACCGCTTGTGAGTGATTCAATGGGAACTAAGGTTGTTGGTTCTACTCCTATAGTTGAGAAAATTAGTAAGCTTGAAAAGCTACTTATCGATGGGAAAGCTACTCTTGTGGATGATGAAGGTCATCCTATTCCGTCTGCCTCTGTCAATAAGAGGGCTAACCCATTTTCCAAGGTGGGTGATATTGTGGTTACTGATAGTGATGAGGAAGAGGTTCTTAACACGTTTGACGAATCTGCTAATCTTTTTGGTGGAGGTCATGAGCGTGAAGATGAGTTTGATGACTATGATGATTACTCAAAGCAAATTTATGATCTTCCGGGGGAATTGGATGCTCTTAATGCCATTTATGGCTTTAATCTCCAAGGTCGTAGGAAGTAGTTTATATTTTTGTCCGAGTCGTTCAATGGTTTTATTTTCTTGTCTAGAAAATAGGAAGTATCTTGTTATGTAAGCTTTTCGCCTATGTAACGGGCTGAG
Source organism: Artemisia argyi (assembly GCA_030686995.1). Classification (NCBI taxonomy): domain Eukaryota; kingdom Viridiplantae; phylum Streptophyta; class Magnoliopsida; order Asterales; family Asteraceae; genus Artemisia; species Artemisia argyi. The sequence goes on along the minus strand of JARVZY010010181.1, from coordinate 20,571 downwards.
ATATGGGATTCACTCATATCCGTTGTACTTAAATGTTTTTTGGAGTAATATATTTACCGGGTCGTTGACCTTTTACCCAAAAAGAAAACAATTGTAACCCGTAGTCCAAAGTACCCCAAACATACCTCAAAATCCTCTTAAGAGCTGAGAAATGAGGTTCGCGAGGATCATGCATAAAAAGACCAACCTTCTGCATTGCATAAGAGATATCAGGCCTTGTAAAAGTAAGATACTGTTCAGAACCAGCAAGACTCTGATATAACCTAGGATCAGAAACCGGATCACCATCAGCACCCAATTTAGACTCAGTGTCAACAGAAGTCCGAGTAGGTTACAACCAACCATATGTGCACACTCCAAAATCACCAGAGCATACTTACGCTGTGACAAAAATATCCCAGAAGAGTCACGTGTAACTGAAACACCCAAAAAATAATTAAGACATAAAGAAACCATGTAGAAAGTATGGAATGACTACAATGCCCCCTGGGTATATTTGTTCATTTTAATCTAAACAGTTGGATGAAAAAAAGATGGATGGTTGAGATCTTGTTATTTGTTTTTTTAGATAAATGTTGTTTCGTGTTGAACTTTTCTCATCATTTTATTCAAAATCTCATTTGGTTACGTCTTTTGATTAAAGTTTTAAATTTGATCAATTCTTAGTTTTAAAATTAGTACTAATTTATTTTTAAAATCAAGTTTTATCATTTTTCAATGACCGAGTTACAACCTTTTGTAACTGATATCGGAAGTACAAAAATAACCTTTGTTTATAACTACAAAATCATAAAAACGGAAAATTGTTAAGTCCTTGGAGATAAGCATGTGTAGCAAATTCTCTATGTGAGACATCCATTTCTAGTATCAATATGCACATTTAAGACGGGCCCGTTTGGTTTGTTGCTAGGAATGACAATGGGTATTGGATTTGGTATGGGATAGAATGACAATAGGTATGAAAAAGTGTAACATTACGATTGTTTATGTTTGGATGACAAAATATGGAATGAAAAAATGTATAGATATTTGAGTTTTGTAGTGGAAAAGATATGGGCCCACGGGAATGGATTTCATATACATCAAATTGATGGGTAATGAATCTATGGCTATGATATACTCATTTCATTACCGGACCCACAAAACAAACACATTTAATAACTTTCAAAGTCATAGACTAATTCCCATTAACCCCAACCAAACGGGCAAACTTACCATCAACATCATTCAATACCAATTTACGCTATGTATAAACATCTCCTGCCATTAGTCCAACAATGGTAATTTACGCTATGTATAAACATCTCCTGCCATTAGTCCAACAATGGTAGTAGTCATACTGAAAACTAAGCAATGAGTAAACACGTGTGTTACCGAAAGATTGGCATGCCCTCGTACAAGGTTATATGACATAATTTCATCCAAATAAGCCCATTAACTGGAAAATGGCCATGATAATCTAACATACTTATGAGCTAAATGAGGCTTTAGACTGTAGATTAAAAAACAAGCTACCAAAAACAAGATAAGGAACCGTCGCTTTGAAACTCCAGTCATGATTTGCTTTCGCACAGTACATACAATCTAAATCAGAAAACGAGTTACAATAATAAGAATTTCAACTCGGGCGGGATTAATCATAGTAAAACCGGTCAAAAAAATTGAGTATGAGGAAATAAAAACAAATGAAAAACAAGTTGAAAGAAAAACCAACCTTCAACATTCCCTCTGGGTCATCATTATATAGCACATGTATAACGCTAACAACAAAATTTTGTTCTTCACTGGCATTGAAGGTTATCAGTCTCTCCCTCGAACCCGAACTCACACACGCTAACACCAATCAAAACAGCAAGATTGGTTTTCAATGGTACTATATTCAATATGGAAGAAACTGATTACACACTTTTACAATAAAGCCTACTAAGAGCATGCGCATGCGTAACCCAACGGGCTGCGTTAAGGGTGTTTTAACGCACGTTAATGTGGAAGAGCATGTTAAGGCCACGTTAACGTGGCAAGTTAAGCCACTAAGGTGGCGTTAAGCCACATTTGCTTAAAAAAAATTACACTCCTGGTCCTGTATTTATGTTTGTGTCTTGACAATTTTGGCCCTTGTAATTCTTAAACGATACTAATTTATTCAAACACACATGATATGGAAATACAATTACAAACGATACGAGAAACAAATACAACAGATACGATTTATATAGCTTTGTAATTGTCGATTAGATTTGACTTCTCCTCCCACACTTGCAATACTTGTTCCCTAACCATTTTCAAGGCGACCTGAAGTTGCAAATCTGTTTCATCATTTCCTAATAGAGTTTCTAACCCGACGCTGATGATTGGATGGTCTTGAGGCATATCACGTAACCTTTCGACCTCAGGAGCACGACTATGCATCTGCATTATACAACGAGTTATCTCACCAAGCAAACTATTAACCAACTTGAGTTCCTTCTCTTGTTCGCTGCGTAAACGGGAAAGAATTGCATGAAATTGTTGGCATTCAGAGTTCATCCGTGCCCACTTGCTCGTTATCTGGGATTTGCTCCGATGAGGATCGACAGCTTGTTCATTGAACCTTTCTGTAACGACTTGCCAAAAAGGTCCTTCGCCGGCATGGAATTCATGAACCATTTGCCACATATCGGCTAGCAAGGTTTCTTCTTCAATATCGCAAAGATTTGCCATTGTGTAGAAATTGAAATGTGTGTATAATTATATGATAATGTATACTATATATAGGAAAGTTTAAACGTTTAAAATTCAAATTTCAAAATCTGAGCGGGATATTCAAATTTTAAATTTGAAGTATTAATATAAGTTGTTTTTATTAGTTATTAAATGAAATAATAGTTTTAGTTGAGGGTAGAATTTGAAAATATTTGAGTTAAAGCTGAGTTGAGGCTGAGTTATTGTTGTGGGTGTTTTTTTCTAAGTTAAAGTTAAAGCATAAAAGCCGATGTGGCGCTGACCTATTTATACTAAAACAGTAAATCATGCACGTCCCAATCTCATGCAACTGAAATGGTAAATATATATGCTTCCTATATTTAAGCTAAACATGCAACTTGCGACAACTGAATAACCAAGTTTTCTGCCTTCTTTATTGACCAAGTCAATGGCTTCCATTAATCCAAATACTAGATGGAGCAACCCAAATGTGATCCGCTGACCTGCTCCATCAAGATTACCCAATAGGCATGTCACCCTGAGTTTCAATAACCTGCCAACAAAGTATTGCAGTTGATAAAAAGCCACAAATAATGTAGATATTATTGTTACAGTATTTACATGATAACTAAACCAGTTTGTTTCAGGAAATCTGACATTAATATATTTACAAATGGTAACTTTTACAAATACCTTTCCTATGTGTATAGTGACCAAATTAGTAACCACTTTTGAGCATGTTCACTAACTGTTTACTGATTACTAAATAATAGTGTCCATGTATTATATGGTCATTATGTTGCCTAAATAGTGTAAAAAAAAATAAAAAAAATAAAATAAATAAATAAATAAAATAAAAAGTCGACACTAAGTTTCGGTTATCAAAGGCACTTCTTTTAGTGACATTTCAATTGATGATAAAGTGAATAATATATTTTTTTTAAAGATATTTAGATAAAGCATGCATGCTTCATGCATGGCCTATATATATGAAGTTAGATTAGAACTCCTCAAAATACTATAGCACCTAGAAACCCCAAATAATAACAGCCATGAAACTCCTTGTTCTAATTTGGGCAGTATTATTTCTAATGTTTTCCATTACAGCATCTGATCCCATCACTGAATCCTACACACTCCTTAACTCAACCTACCTCGCGAAGCCAGGCTGCGACAGCCGATGCGGGGACTTAATTGTTCCTTATCCTTTCGGTATCGGCAACAACTCAAAGTGTTATATAGATGTGGGATTTCGCATCTACTGCAACACATCTGTAAACCATCCAAAGGCCACTATAAAAGAAGGCGACTACAAGTCGATCAAATTGATATCTGATTCCACCGTCCAGCTTTCCAATCAACTGGCGAGAAAGTGCATTTCTCCAAATGGCACAGCATACAATAATATCAGCATCAAATTGGATATTCAAGAGACACCGTACAGCTTCTCGAAAGTTAACAAGTTCACTGCTATCGGTTGCGATAGTTATGCTTGGTTGGCATCCAATGCAACGTTAGGGGGGCGGTTTACTGGTTGTATCGCTATTTGTACAAAACGGCTGGTTGTTGTAGCCAACGAATGTACAGGAATTGGCTGTTGTCAGACATTCATACCCCACGACATAGACAATTACGTAGCTAAAGTAATAGCTTTGGCCGACGAGTGTACAGGAAATGGTTGCTGTTCCTACGCCTTTGTTGGTGAGGAGAATACATTCAAGTTTAAGGGTCGTTATGATTTAAATGATACTAATTTCAAAAAGAGGATCGAGGCTGCGGTACCGATAGTGCTTGAATGGGCTATTGGTAATCGGAGTTGTTCCGAAGCCAACGCAACAGCATGCCAATCAAATAGCATATGTGTTAACTCTAAAAGGAAAGGTGGTGGGTACCGCTGCGTATGTAAAAAAGGCTATGAAGGAAATCCATATCTGTCTCCTGGCTGCCAGGTATAATCTAAGTTAATTGCATGTCAACTTTGTTTAATTTCATAATACATTTTTACTAAAAAAATAAAAAATGTGAATGGGAAAAACCAAGAGAATATAAGATCGAAAAACTTTAACCCAAAAATGATTACACGATTTAGATTGATATCCGGATTATTATAAACCATTCACATATTTCCAACAGGTAGTTGTGTCGCCAATAGGGAAAAGAATAGTTCTCTTTGTGCTTATTGCATAGTTGTGTATAATTTTTCATCTTTTAGCAATTTGTTGTATTAATTAACTATCTTGTTGCTAGTTTATTTTAATAAATTACCTGTTCAAAGTTAAAGTTGTGTCGCTTTAAAGCTCACTGCCTTCACATTTCAATATCTTACTTTTTAAAGATAAACTTGTACCCATTCAAAGCTTGCAACACTACTTACTTTTAGAATATCTGGATCTCACTATTCAGGGATGAATTTTCAAACTACTTTACTTTTTTACTGATACGATCATCTCCTTTGCCATCTCCATGCATACGTGGAAGACTTGTTCTCTTTTAGTTTGTGCATGCATCAAGCACGTTCTTTTAAGTGTTACTTTAATTTACCATCTTTTTCTAATAAAAAAAGTTACATATAGTGACACCTATTTTGTGTCACTAATAGGTCTATCAAAAACAATATTTTCTGTAGTGAAATATTTAGCGTTATAGATTACGTATTTAGCTTTTTATGATATGTCATATTTAATGATTCCCTAATTTTGTAATGTTGACGACTAGCCAATCAAGGGTTGTTTTCGTTTTTTGCTAGATATCAATGAGTGTGAACGAAAGGAGGATTTTCCATGCTATGGAACTTGTATTAATAAGCCCGGGAATTACACATGCAAATGTAAAAAAGGGTTTTCTGGTGATGGAAAGATTCAAAATGATTGTCGTCCTAAACCATTCAATGTGCTCGGACTTTTGATAGGTTCAGTATTTACTAGTTCCCGTGACTCCTAAAAATAGGTATTTAAAATAACAAAACGACGAAACTTTTTACGAACATAGAGATGTAGAAAATGAGTATTCATTGAATATTTCTTGAGTTTTATACATAAAGTTTAATCTTAGTCATAAGAACTATTGCTAACAAAACCCAATCAGACATTGGAGAACTACTCTATCTAGTATTTCCTATTGGCACACCTCATAAAAGCAATTTTTTTACTAATGGAATATATTTCAAAAACACTTATGAAACAAAGGATGTATAAAGACACTCTTTTACTATTGATATATATTTCAAAGATACTATTGAAACAAAGGATGTAAACTATATTTACCGGGTCATTTGACCTTTTACCAAAAAAAAACCAAGGAGGTAAAGTATTGGGCAAATGATATTAAAAGGTAATATACTTGCCACAAATTCATCGAATGGGTAGTGAACTATTTTTTTTTATTTTGATGGTAATTTTCTTTCAAATTCATTATCTTTAGGGTATTTTGCAAAATTTTTGGACAATTTTACCCTTCGGGAAAAAAAAATTTGTATTAGCTATGAAGGGCAAAATTGTCCAAATTTTTTACAAAATACCCTAAAGATGATGATTTTTGAAAGAAAATTATCCTCAAAATAAAAAAAAAAAATAGTTCTCTACCCATTCGATGAAATTGTGACAAGTATATTACCTTTTTTTATTATTTGCCCTAAAGTATTTGTAATGTATATGTGCCGCTCATCACGTAAATGTAGTTTTTATTTATATTTATAATTATGTATATACTTGCCTTTCAAAAAAAATCTCGTACAGGTATGGGGATGCTTGGATTCCTAGCATCGCTGACGGGATTATCAGTGTTGTACTTTATGGTCGAGAAAAGAAAGATAGCCAAGCTACGAGAAAAGTTCTATGAGCAAAATGGAGGTACATTGTTGGAAGAGAAATTAAAAACCTCAAGTGGTATTGGTGTCGGTTTCATGAAAGTTTTTCAATATCAAGAGCTAAAAGAAGCGACGAACAATTATGCAGAGGATAGAATTCTTGGCAGAGGAGGTAATGGCATTGTTTACAAGGGAATTCTACCAGATAAGTGTGTGGTAGCAATCAAGAAGTCGCAAAGACTGGATCAAGGACAAAGGGAGCAATTTATAAATGAAATGGTAATTCTTAACCAAATTAAACACCAAAATGTGGTGCAACTTCTGGGATGTTGTTTGGAAACAGACGTTCCATTACTAGTTTATGAATTTGTCCCTAATAATACTCTCCATCATCACATTCATAATGGAAAAAGTGAGATTGGGAGATTGTCATGGGTAAATCGTTTAAGGATAGCACATGAATCAGCGGGTGCACTTGCTTATCTTCACACAAATGTCAGAATGACCATCATACATAGAGATGTCAAGTCTACTAACATCTTGTTGGATGAAAAATACACCGCAAAAATAGCGGATTTTGGTGCATCGAGGTTAGTCCCGTTGGGCCATGATCAAGTCACTACACTAGTTCAAGGGACATTCGGATACTTGGATCCTGAGTATTTTCATACAGGACAACTAACAGATAAGAGTGATGTGTATAGCTTTGGAGTGGTTCTTGCTGAACTAATAACAGGGCAAAGACCACTTAATATGGAAAGATGTCTTGAGGATAGAAATCTTGCAACATATTTTGTCAAGGCAAAGAAGGAAGATCGATTACATGAGCTACTTGACCGAAAAATGGTAGAGGAGGCAACTGATGAGCAGCTAAAAGCAGCATGTGATCTGGTATATAGATGCCTTAATCTAGTAGGCGGGAATAGGCCTAGCATGAAAGAAGTGACTATGGAGCTTGAATCGTTAAGGAAGCGTGACGACAAACATCCTTGGATTCATCAAGAAAGCTACAATGAAACAAGTAGCTTAATAGGTGAACATGAAGAGCCTGACCTTTATACTGTTCCTCAAGGAGAATACGGTTCTAGCAGTATGGGAACAGAAGAAATAATGTTGCAAGTACAAGACCCTCATTGATAACTTTAGGAATGAACCAACCTTTTTTGTACATGCCATTAATTCCTTTTTGCATGTTTCTAGTGTCAAACAATGTTTGTGTGTGTGTATTATACAGTACTTTACCGCCTATAGGTCAATTATGTCACTTCTAATATGTGTAACTAGAATTTCCAAGTACAAGATTTATATGTTTGGTAGATTAATTTCCAATCTTGTAAAACGTGTTCACTTATATTTAATTACTCTCTAGTTATCTCCTACTGATTTGTTGAATTGTCACGTCCCTGTTTTAGTTGAAGCGATGTATTCCTTAATATTGGTCGTGGGGAGGTGCCGAAGTCCCCAACTCTATGAATCTGTGTCTCCCCTAAATCACTTAAATTCTATTAAGTTCTCTAGGATCTACAAGCCGCAATTCACGCAATAAATACAATGAGAAAAACTAATAGTGCACTCTACGGTTGCGTTTTCTAATACGTTCTAGCTAGTTACGTATAAGAGGTCAGCCAGTTTTGTTTGCATAACGCGAGACAATCAACTAAACAAAAGACAACAAATCAATATTCAACAACTAGGTTTCACTAGATCTAAGCAAACACAAATAAACTTAAGCTAACATGTTAAAGAAAAGAAAAGATAAACATATAATCACACAATACATAGACATATCGAATGATTAAAGATATACTTATCTTTATTGAAACATGAAGTTAAAGGGCTGTAAAAGCCTTACAAAAGCAATAAAAATCGTCTAGGATTTTCCTCTCCAGAAATGTTACATTTAATAAAAAGAATTCGAAAAATATATATAGATTTACATTAGTGACGGTGTCACTTTATGGATAGGACGCCATCAGCTCGCCTTGTTTTAGGATTTCGTCTTGTGCAAGTCGCCGTTATGACGACGTCAAGACTGATTTGAAGCCATCACATGATAAACCATCTAGTCCATCTCTTGTTAGCTTAAAATGTGACTCCCATCTTTAATTAACACCTGACGGCATCAGGTTATAATATCTTCAAATTATTCTGAGGCGTCACTTGGTAGCTTTCCACTAGAAATCCTACTTGGTTAACAAATGATGGTGTCACGTTGTAGCTTGTAACGCCGTCAGATTCCTATGTCTGACAGAATTTTGCGACTTTGTCATTTTCTTCACTTTTCATCCAAATATGCCCTAACAGTGCCAATTTTCAGAATTCTCGTCCCAAGTACCTAAAATACAAAAAGAAATGATTTGAGGCAATATTTGATTATACTTGTACCATTTTGGGATTTGCTTGTTCTCAAGTAAATATGCTTTTATCCGAATCAATTTACAAGTTATGGGTCAATTAACATTAATATAAAAGTATGTTAGCATTAAAGAATTATATTAGAAAGTGATGGTCATTCTCATAATTTGTAACGTTGTAATGTGTCGTAGGTTTAGTAAAAGAAAAGTCAATGGGCTATGGTCTTGGTAAGTTATTATGTTAAATAGAAAGGTTTCATAAGCCTTAGTTTTGTGTTGTAACCAAGCCCATTAGGCAAAGCCCATGCAAGCCCACCATCTTTGTAAACACTATAAATACCCCATCCATCCACTTAGAAGGTTGGATCTTGGAAGGGTTGCATAGTGTGTGTAAGGTTATATTTCATTAATAAAGATCTCTTTCTCTCACTACACTCTCTCTCTCTCTAGACTTACGCAAGATACATAAGTGAAATGGTTAGTTCTATGGTCCTACAAGTGGTATCAATCACCTAGAGATAATAATAGGTTGTTTTAGATAGTTTTTGGGTGAAAAATCTCTGATTTGGGGCTGTTTTACGAATCTGTCGTGGTTTCAAGCCCTAAGTTATCGAGTAAGACAAGGGTTTATCGAGTAAGGGAGTGGATTTCTATGGGAGTTATCGAGTAAGCTACTGATGTATCGAGTTAGGTCACTGTTTTATCGAGTAAGGGTATCGAGTTAGAAACTATATCGAGTAAGATATATTGAGCAAGGTATCGAGTAAGGAATATCGAATAAGGTCTTCTTTATTTGGAGAGTTAGCCTATTAGCGAGTTAGCTAACAAACCTTATCGTTTATCGAGTAAGGTTTTCTTGCTTCTACCAAGTAAAAGGGAACTATACTTTGTTGACAATTGTTTATCGAGTAAGGAAAAGTTGTCGAGTAATCAATCACTATCGAGTAACAAAAACTTATCGAGTAACAACTTATCAAGTATCAACTTATCGAGTAACCAAGTATTATCGAGTAAGGTTTTGCAAGCTGTTGTTTAATCGAGTAAGACAACCTTTCCTAAGAAACAATCTGAATTCATATTTCATACTTCACCAAAAACATCTAATTTACAACAACAACCTTTGTTATCTTTCAAAAGATCCTCAGAACAACTTTTCACTTAGAATTGAATCCATGGCAACTCAACAAGATATTCATACTGCCGGTGCCGAAAACCGACCTCCCATGCTGTCAAAGGGTGGTTACTCACAATGGGCTAGTCGTATGATGCTCTATTTTAAGAGCAAACCAAATGGAAAACTCCTTGTTAAATCCATTTTGGAAGGACCATTAAAACCACATGAGATACTAGACCCTGGTGATCCAAATGGAACCCCCCAGTACAACATTTCTATAGATATCAGACAGAGGCTGACTACACTGAGGAAGACAAGCAACATATTGCAGCTAATGATCAGGCGTTTCATCTCGTCGTTCTTGGTCTACCAGAAACAACTTATTCAACTGTTGACAGTGAAAGAAGTGGTCATGCAGTCTGGGAAAGAACCAAAATGTTAATGTACAGAACATACATCGGGAAATAGGAAATGGAAACACAATTGCTCAAAGAACTTCGCAAGTTTACTTCAATTCCTGGTGAATCCATAGATTCGTACTATCTTCGGTTCAGTAAGATCATGAATGACTTATCCAGACACAACCTATCACAGACGAACATTGTTAATAACACCAACTTTCTGAATGAGTTACAACCTGAATGGGGAAGATACGTCACTCTTGTTTATCAAACAAAGAATTTGCATCAGAAAATCACTAAACCACTTATCTCACTCATTATATCAATCATTATACATCAGACAATCATTATATCAATCCCAATCAACTTATCTCACTCACAAATATCACATATCTACTTCCTTAAATTGACCTATAGACAAACAAAATAAAAGTAAACTTACATCTTATCGCCCTGCATTGCAAACAAACTATTCCCCAACTCAAATTCAATCCTCTGAACCATAGCAATAACTTTCGTCGGCTTATTCTCATATGGAGATGACAGGTAAGAAGATAGCTTAACAATTCTTTTCTTTGGAGATGAACGAGTAACCACTCGTTCAGGAGTCCGAGGACAATCAGTGTTAAGCGGTTGTACAACCCGAGGCCAGTTTAGGAATTCCTCCTGAATCAAAACAAATTTTTAGTTAAATAGATTAATAAAAAGAAAAGTATTTAAAAAAACTAGCTGATACATACATCATAGTATGCATCGTAAATGCAGTCAATCACCTCTCCAATCCAGTCAATGTTATCTTGGAGCCACTGCGTAAAACTGTCTTGACTCAAAATTGGTTCTTCATCACTCAACTCTGGCTCAATTTCAGCATCTTTCGTGGCACCATCATCTTTCGATGCAACATCAACATTCTGATAAACCACCTTATCTACCTCAACATTCTCAGAAACCACCATCTACCCCGACATCTTTCTTAGCAGCATCAACATCTTTCTTGCCACGATCATTGCTGTCATCATCTTGTCGATCTTCTGGCTCAACATGATCAATATGAAGATCTTCAAGAGCTACAGTTTCCTTGAAAAGAGCTCCATATTTGTTGTATAATTCAAGCACATCTTCGTCGTTTGAGAACTCAGTATTAGCATTTTTCAGAAGATTTTCAAGTTCAACCTTCTGATGAGATATTCTTGAAAGCTTCTCATTAATCATTCTGCAAAAACTCTGCAAAAAAATAAAAATAATAATAATAAATAAATAAATAAAATCATCTATAATACACATAGAATCATATATAATTCACATAGAATCATATATGATTCAAATAGAATCATATATGATTCAATTTAGCTAAAAGACATGAAAGGATTTAAGAAAACTCAAAAGCTACTTTGAAAAGTTAAAATTTGAACAACTAGTGCAAATCCAATGTAACTACCCAAATATACCTAAACAAATGGTATAAATTGTAAAAATGGTCATAAACACACAAAGTGGTCCTGAACCAAACACCCCTTAAGCAAAGCTGTTTTGAAAATTTAAAAAGGTTTAGGCTGAAATGAGCTTAGATAATGAAACAAATAACTAATCAAACTTAATTATAAACTAAAAAGCAGAATTGGACTAACAATTAGCACTACATGTAAGCTAATCTCTAAAAGGCTATTTTTTATTTTTATTTTTTTTTTATTTTATGAGAATTTGTCAGAACTTAAACTAGAAGGGATGAAAACTACTTATAAGATATGGAAAGTAATAAAATAAGAAGACAAGCAAATAAAAACAGTAAATAAGCAATTTAAACAGCAAATAAGCAAAAAGTAACAAGCAGTTTGACTTTTTGTAGAATCATGTATGATTCATCAGGAATCATGTATGACTCTGATAGAATCATACATGATTCAACAGGAATCATACATGATTTTAATTAATTCAGTACAAAAAAAATTCAAAAGATATTATACAGAAAATAGTCGAACCTGTTTGTCGGTAGGAGGCACACGGGAACTATGAGCCTGGCTCACTTTGACACTTCCACCAAAAAACCTTCGGTACCTTGTACTTCAGATTCACTCCACTCCCCTTGCAATTCCATTGTACCTATTTCCTCTCGTTCAATCTCAAGCTTCTGACGTTGATTCATCAAACTTGAGCTCCAGTTTCGGATAGCAGGACGGTAACGAATAATGGGCAAACCCTCAAATTTTTTGGAATCAAAGTACAGGAGCTGTTAATAGTAAATAACAGACAATGAGATCATAAAAAGTATTCACAAAATCTATAAACAAAAAAGGAAAAACTTACAATCAAGAAGCACAATGCACCATTGTAGAAGCCTGAAGATGTTTTAGGTATTTCACTGTATTTAAGACAGTGGTAAATATAATCACACCAATCAATGTTTGGAATGATAGTTTCTTCAGTAATACGCCTAACAACAGTCAAATCTATAAGCGCCTTCATTGTATGAGCTTTGGGCATAACATTGGCAAATAGGGTAAGGAAGTTGACTTTAAACATAAAGTCAACTTGCGTTGCGGTGATCCACTTTCCAGCAACATCACTAGCTCTGATTTCTTTATACTTCTTTGGATAAAATTGGTTAAGCCACAGCTTCACAAAAGGGTCATCCAAAGATCTCTCGGGTAACTCAAAAAACTTTATTCCACCAAGAGAACTCCTAAAATCTCATGGATTTTCTCAGGAGTCACGAGAATCTTTCCCTTCTCCAACACAAGCTCGTAAGTTTGTTTATCAAATTTTACCACCACAAACCCTGCCATACGAGAAGGCACTGACTCTATATTAACCCCGTGTAAGAAAACCCAATATCCTCCAAGAAAGATTTCATATCAACTCTTGCATCACGGATAGAAGAAAACAAGCTGGCAGGTACTGTCCTAGAAAGGAGAGCAGGAAATTTTCTCAGATACTCTTCCTTCTTAATTTGTGCGGCGGAAAGTGGTTTCTTGTTTTTTTTTAATTGGTTCTGACTTAAGCTCCTTTGTTTCTGACTTAAGCTTCTTTGGCTTCAAAACCTTCTTAGGTTTGAAGACCTTCTCTTGTGCCTTTACTGCATGCTCCTTCGGCTTCAATACATTCTCAGACTTCACTTCAACAATAGCCTTCTTCAAAGATTTCTTAGGCTTTGAGACCTTTTCTTCTTCAACCAAAGAATCTGAGTCAGAAACACGCTTTCGTTTATTAGTTGTTGCAACACGCTTCTATTTTTTAGCCCTCTTTTCTTTTGAATCGCTGTCAGACTCAGAAACGACTTTCTTAACCTTTGTTTTCTTTACTACAACCTTTGATTTATAATTTGTAATTGCCTCCTCTTCACTTCCTTCACCTTCACTACTTTCATCATCATTTTCACTTCCCTTATCATCATCACCTTTATCACCCTCATCAGACTCGTCCTTAACATCTTCACTACTATCCTTAACATCTTCACCCTCATCAGACTCATCCTTAGACTCACTTTCCTTATCTTCTTCAACCTCATCAGACTCATTTTCTTCAAACTCGTCCTTAGACTCACTTTTCTTATCAGACTCATCTTCTTCAGACTCGTCCTTAGAGTCACTTTTCTTATTAGACTCTTCTTCAGACTCATCCTTAGACTCACTTTTCTTATCAGACTCTTCTTCAGACCTAAACCTCGTCGATTTTACAGGAGGAGGTTGAGTTTTTTGTTTTAAAGGAGGAGTTTGAGTTTTTTGTTTTACAGGAGGAGGTTGAGGTTGAGGTTTGACAACTTTTAACTGTGGTTAATCAGAAATCGTAGCCTTCTTAGATGATTCATTTGTTATCTTATCTTTAGGCTTACGTGCATAAGTTTTTGATCGACCTACATAAAAATTTTAAATGTTAATAACCATAAAATAATCTAATACAATCATATAATCATATATGATTCTCATAGAATCATATATGATTAAAAGAAAATCATATATGATTCCATCAGAATCATATATGAGAATCATATGTGATTTTCTTTTAATCATATATGATTCTATGAGAATCATATATGATTCTGACAAAATACACTTACAAAGAAAATACATCAATTAAATAAGCATTTGACAATAAGCAGTTGATAAGCAGAATGCACAAAAAGCTCTAAACAATCCACACAACATACTTAAGCTAAAATTAACTTAAATCAACATGAAAATTAATTAGAATAAGTCAGGAAGTACTTGTGCAGGTTGAATGGAAAGACAGAAAATGCACCTCTGGACCTACTTGACAGCTTAATTAAAAGTACTTAATAAGCTCATTAGTCAGAGGTAAGGGGGCAAAATGAAGCTAGAACTATAGAGAACCTAAAATTTTGAAAAGCCCTAATTCTAAAGCTCAACTGATGCCCTAAAAAGACCCTAATTCAGATGCTGTTCACACAGATTCACCATAACTTTGACTTTTTTATTTGCTACTAAAGTTGACTAACTTGAATTTCTAATGATTAATTCTAACCCTAAATGATATGTTAAGCTTAATTGTAACTAAATTACCCTAAATACAACCCAATCCTATCAGTATGCAAGAATCAAAAGTGCTTAGTACAATAAATGAAAACAGTTGAGAGATGTTTATCGAATTTCGACTATTAGCTATAGAACCTACAAATTTTATGCCTAATTGAGCTTACATCGACCTAATGCAGTGTATTAATGCAGCAAACATTCCAAATAACAAGAACCAACAAGAACAAGCAGATCCAAACAACCCAAATAAACATTCCAAATAAACAGTATTTCACATAGTTTAACGACTAGTTTAACTTGTGTAACATTGGTTGCACAGTACGACCCCAATGCCTAATATTAAAAGTATTTCTACTCAAATGCACACTTCTCACGTGTATGCTAGTCCCTATCTAATTACATGTCAGCAAGTCACTCAACACTCAACACTCAACACTCAACGCACTTGCAGCACACGACTGTCACTCAACACTCAACGCACGACAGTCACTCAACACTCAACACTCAACGCACTTGCAGCACAACCGTAATCCTTTCATCAAACTAAAAAACTACATAACTATCAATCAAATATACCTAACAACAAACTCATTCAAATCACGCTATAATAATTCCTAATTTAAACCTAATCATCAATAAACACATAGTTCACACACACATATCGATCAATTAACAACAGCAACAATAACAAAAACTCTACAAACCTAATCTAATCAGCATCAGATTCAAAATTAGGTCAAAATAGCTTAATAATACAATAAAATCATCAACAATAGATAAAAATCTACGAAATAAGAAACAAAATAAGCAAAAAAATAAACAAAACGTAAATAATAAACAAAATAAGCAATTTTACCCTTCGATTCATTAACTAACTTCATTATATCAACAACTATGGCGTTTAATGGCGGTATTACGGCGGCGGTTAACGGTGGCGACGGCGGCTAACGGTTATTGAGAGAGATTGAGATTGAAAATGAGGGTTTGAATGGGGTGGGTGAGAGACAGAGGAATGTAACCGTTTGTTTGAATGGGAGGGTTTGAGAGTTGAGAGAAGCGTATATACTAATGCGTGAATTGCCTCTTTTCCCTTTTGGTTATTACTAAAAAAAAAAAGGAATTAATCTAACGGTTGGGAGGGTTTTAAATGGATGGATGAGATGGATAGATGGGATCTATGGTAAATGGGAGATCTACATGGAACTTTTGGCCCGAGCAAAGTGGGTCTGTGCAGTCATGAAAGTTGTCATTTGTTTGTGGTGGCATCTGATAGGTGGACTTTTCTTGCTGTACGATGTGGATTAATCAAAAGTTAAAAGTGCTGCTATGATGTATAATGTTTCTACTGCTACAACGCTTGGATACTACTGTCATATTTTTATATTGCTGCTACGTAGATGTTTTCTGCTGCTCATTATTGATACTTCTGCTGGCGTTAAATTTTTCTGCTGCTGCGCGTCATGATTCTACTGCTAGCTTTGTCCGATATATGTTCTTTCTACCGCTAGTTTTATCAGATGTCGGACAGAACTTGGTTTGTTACATGGCAGATTGGGACAGATTTGGAGATGGTTTTACACACATATTTGGATGATTGGTTAACACACATGAGGAGATTGGTTTTTATTATGTTCTTAAAAGATTTAAAGGCTCGTTTATTGGTTTATTTGAAGAATTGGTTACGAAGAAGGTTGTTTATCTCTTATTTGAGATTGAAGTGAGTTTCATGAAGGCGTTTACTTATTTCATCATCAATATTCTGGCTATTGATTGGTGACTTGCTTGGATATACAGTTTATGATTGGGACTTGGTTTATCTAGTTTTCATAGGTCAAGGGGTGGATGGACGAAGACCTAGTTAACTATCACTGAAAGGAGATACATTGTAGTACTCAGTGTCACACGAAGAAAGTCGTTATGGATAATTTCAAGAGGTTTAGAGATTTGTTTCAGCAACACCAAATTCTCTAGATCGTTCTTCAATCAACAATAGTGCAAGCTTAAGTAACGAGTTCGGGATATTTTACTTTGGTTTCAAGTTTGGTATATCAAATTATCTTCACATGTGATCATTACATAGAGCCTACAGAGTTAAAGATTCAAGAGATGGTAAACATATTGGTATCAGGGGAAGCTTATTGATTAAATGTTTAACCATCTACATGCACCATTCGAGGGGAAGGTTTTTGCTATTATGAGTTGATATTATTACTGCTAGTTTAAGTTTCTATTGTCTTGAGTTCATTTTTAGTAAGAATTTTGGTGTACTTCATGGAGGGTAATTCGAGACTTTAGAAGGCTGGATTAGAAGTGTAATATTGGTTCGTGGTTGTGAAAATCAAAGTTGCATCTACTTAGCATCCCCTACTGGATAATACAAAAAAGGGGAAGAAGATTTACAAAGAAGAATTGCAACTTGAAGATCCTTGGTGGTATATGTTATTTAAGTTCACGTGGTGAGCTTAAGGAGAAGATTGTTTCATTCATGAAGATCAAGAAGAAGGTTTTGTAATTATCAACTAGGGGAAGATTGTTGGGTTTTATAGTTGAGTTGATAAATAGAAAACTACAAGTGAAGAATGAAGACAATGCAAAATACAAGGGACTTGCTTTACAAAGAAATTTTCACAATTTAGTCCTTCGTAGTATTTTGTAAACCCTAATCCTCTAGTATATAAAGAGGACATGGGTCATTAGGTTTGGTGTGCACAGAAAATATGTAGTAGACTAGTAAAGGGGTGTGTGTGTGTCTAGGCATCAAGTTCCTACAATGGACGCCTAAAGATGATGACGAAGAAACCTTGTTTCAATAATAATGATGTTTTTTTATTCCGCTGCGTATCATGTTTATTGTCATTATTATTGTTTAACCCTAGTGCTCAAAACGATCCATGGAGTCTAACAAACCCCACAGATACAGAGATCAATTTGGGGTGGAAACTGGAATTTGACTCTAAGTTTGGTGACAAGCTAAGTCGTCACTTATGGGTGAGTCACAACACATTTCGTCACTTAATTTTCGTCACTCAAGTGGCTAAAGTCGTCACTATTTGATGCGATTAGTGATGAAAGAAAGGCGTCATTTTTGTCTGAAACTAACGGAACCTTAACGTCCAATAGTGACGAAATACATCGTCATTATTCGTATCATATGACAAAAAAAATCTCAATTTATTCTGTAATGTTGTTTCAATAACTAGAAGAAAAAAAAATATTAGTAATATAAAATTGAAAATATATATCATTCATCTGATGTATAAGTGTCTGATCTAAAGCATACAACATGTCAAAATTTTTTCTACAATGTAACAACTTCGCCTTATAAATATATTTCACGTGTTTAACAAAAAAAGAGCAAAAAAGAACCAACTTATAACCTACCAACAAAGAAAGCTGAGAATCTTGACAAGAAAAAAGGCAGACTTGAGGCTAGCTCATTACAGCCCCAAAACGAGATGGTTTCACGCCTGTGTTGTTTCATCCAAGTCGATATTTGAGAATGTGAAGCGTTTTCATCTCCCCTGATATAAACGTTTCAAATATCATCAAGGTAACTCCAAAGACTAGCAAATGAAACAAGTAGCCACATGAGTTATCAAGGCAAATTCATTAAGCAGAAGCATAGAGATGATCAAAGAGTTAACATTTGTGATATCTATATGATGTAATAAGTGGTCGTAAGCGTTCTCTCTATATATAAACTAAGTTTCTTGTATGGTTATTAATGCATCCCTTATCTCATTTCTTTGTCAGGATTGTTGCTCTGCAGTTAGTATAGAAAATTATTAGGTCTTGCTTAAATTAAAGGATATACGTATGCCTTTCTATAAGATAATAGAAATTTCCTTGGATGTGTTAAAAGTTGAATTGCACTTTCAAAATAGTCAACATATAAACACATTAGTAGTTTTGCATTGCAAAAGTTATCAACTGAATCATGAATGTATTATAGAAGTGGAAATTTGACCCATTTACTTATAAGAAGGGCAATTTGGGTCAAAAGGGTAAGATTGAGTGCTAACATGTAAGGTTTTCCACCTCTTCCGAATTTTACCTAGTTCTTTTCTTTCCTTCTCACCACCACCATAATAGCATCCTGAAAATGCAAGCTTATCAGGTTCTCAAACCTGTATCATAAATGGTAAAAGCTGTAGTTAGCACAAAGAATACAATTAATCGAGCTGGCCAGAGGAAATATGAACGAACCTACATTGTACTATTACACTGTTAACTAAATTCAGAAACTAAAACTTATCCAGAGTGAACTTAACATCAGGTTATAAAATAGATCAAAACTACAGTCGAACACTACATATTCCGATATCTATTCAATAAAGTTGATAAAACATCAAGTTATCAAATAACTACATTTGACACATTTTTCAAATAAAACAAGTAAAATTCTTGGAAATAAGCTATCAAATAAGCAAATAAAAATTAACTTCAACATAAATAAGCATAACTTTTGCCCTAAACCTCATCAAAATTAGGTGAGAGTCCATTCCAGATTTAAGTAAACCTAAGCTTCATTAACTCGAATAAGCAATCAAATCAACAGTCAAAATTAGGTCAAATAAGCTTCATTATTCAACAAATTTACAACAATTTCAAGCAAGTAACATCAAATCTCGATAATTAGACAAGATTATTGCGTAATAATTAGGGATTAGAGATACGAGATAACCTCAAAAAAAATGGGGAAAAATAGTGAAAAATGAGATTCAGCAGATGTTATCCATGGCGGAATGGTGCTAGTGTGTGTTTTTAGTGTGTGAAGTTGGGGAGAAAATGATTCGTATGGTGCTAGTTTGCGTTTGTGTGTGAAACTGGAGTGAAGAAATATGAATAAATTGACAGGAATGTGCGTTTGTTTTCTTTTTAAAAAGTTTAAGCATTTTGTCAATTTAAGTCCCTGTACTTTTTAAGAGTTAGATAAAAAAAAAGAGCATGTATTTACTAAGGTAGGGACGAATAGTTTCGTGAATAAGTTATATAATAACTAAAACAAAGTGACAATTTTTTTTTTGTCGTCACTATATGGTCTTTTTAGTGTCCAACTTAGTGACAAACTTTTTCGTGACTAGATGGGTGATGAAAATTTCGTGACTATATAGGCAAGTGACGAAATATAGTGACGACAATTCTATATTAAGTCGTCATTAAGTTCTCGTCACTATAGCTCTTTTTTTTTTTGTAGTGGATGCTACACTAGAGGCACTCAATTTCCATATCTTAAGAAGGGTATCTTATATTTTTAAACATGTTGGTTGCCAACATGTGCTCCTATTTGAGGGTGGTAGTCATGGTGGTGGCTAAATTGTGAAGGGAATGACAAGGTGGTGGATAAAATCAGATAACTGAATTAGGAGCATAGACCTCTACTTGAAACACCTAATAGCATATTTGATAAGAGTGGCAATATTGCCATTTGGTTAATTTCAAACTTGATCCAGGAGCATGAGCATATATCACTATTCCTACACCATGTTTGCTTTTACATGTTATATACATGTGAGAAAAATATTACAATACTAATTTGATTGACTTGTCAATCTCAATTGTTATGTGGTTAGTTGAACTTATGATATCCATGCATTTGAATATCATTCCACATTCACATATAAAAACGATCTTATAATGAGACGTTTCGAATTTGGATCACTGTCTACCAAGTTACAAAAAAATCAAACATATAAATATGATATGTACTTTTAAGATACATAAT